>DF358871.1:26072-103981 GCA_000787875.1 Solanum virginianum | reverse complement strand
TGTCAAAAGCTTCACACCAGGCATGTAGAAGCTTGAATGAAATCCTTTAGATCTGAAATGAGATTGGGATGTTTGAATTTAGGTAAAATACTTGTCTAAGTGTTAGAGACGATTTTAGAGAATGTCTTCTATGCTATGGAGTTATAACATGACTGAGTATAGGTATTTTCATAGCAAGACTTAAGCTCAAGACCAAAAGACCTTGGACCAAAACAGAAAAATTGGCACAAAATAACACATCTCCGCGATAGCTCTGCTTCGTAGAGCAAATACGTACCCCTACTGGAATTCAAATTTTTGCAAAATTTATTTGTCGCTATGGGTCCTCTAAAATTCAAGTTATACCCATTTCCCACTCAATTTTCCCCCTAAACAAGAATAGGAAGTTGGATTTTTGATATCATATACAAATATTGAGATATATGGAAATTTTACGAATTAGGGCATTTTTGAGGCACATTTTCAGATATTTTTTGGGGCCGTTTCAACTATGATGGATATCAATAAGACAAAAGTTAATTTGAAGGAAAGATGGACTTAAAAGAATGTTGCAGGCGAAGTGAGTTATACTTGACATATCTTAGCAACAAGATTTAAAAGCCTAAGACTATTTACACATTCACTTTGGATGAGAAGAGAGAGATTTGTGATTGGGTTAAGAATTTAAAGATTCCTGATAGATATGCTTCAAACTTATCTAGATGTGTTGATATGAAAAAAGGAAAGTTGATGTCTATGAAAAGTCACAATTGTCATACTTTTATGGAATCTTTGATTCATATTGCATTTAATGACTTGCTTGACAAAATATGGAAACTTATCACATAAATAAGTTTTTTTTTTCAAAGAGTTGTGTTCTAGCACTTTAAGTGTGGAGAACCTTAACTAAATGGGGAGTAATATTTGCCTAACTTTAAATAAGTTGGAAAAAATATTTCCTCTTGATTTTTTTGATGTAATGGAACATCTCCCAATTCAGATTGTGCAGGAGGCACGACCTAGAGTGATAAGTCAAAGTAGATGGATGTATACATATGAGAGGTGATTACCTTTATTCTTTTTATTTTTTGTTTGTTTAAATTAAAAAGTCTTTCATCTAAAAGTAATACTTTACATAAATACATTAATTAATCACTTAAATATTATGACTACTGTAGTCGGCATTGTTTAAATTAATAAAAATTTTTTAATAATAATATTCTGACTACAGTAGTTGATGATTATTTGCTTAAATGGTGACATCTTGTTTTAAATTTTTCGACTACGATAGTAGGCAAATGCCGACTATGGTAGTCAGCAAATTTCAACTACAGTCGTCGGTGAAAATTTTTGATGTTCAATATATCCACTACACTAAAACAGTCGAAGAAATTTTTTGACTACATTCCGAGAACTTTTTAAGTTGGCAAATAGTAGAAGTCTAGTAATGAATCTTAATTTAAGGGTCGGATAATGATTCATTTTAGCTGAAATTTGATGTATGAGTTTATTTTATTATGGGTAAACATAGTTTCAAAAAAATTTCAGATTCCAATTCGCAGACTTGGGGTGACTTTTTGACCAATTTTGTAATGCCCAGTAAAATTACCAAAATATCCCTAAAGGAGAGATATGCGCAAAAAGCATCTTCCCATGCTCCAATGGCAAATCCGAGACCAGATATACAATCAACATGAAAATTTATGTGAAGAAATGGTCTCAGTGGAACCGAATCAAAAGATAATTTTTTGATGTGAAAAAGCAAAACAGTGAGGGTGCACAATAGGTGTACGACGCGCACCTGCCGCGGACCAAGACTTAATTTTGTCCCAAAAATTTTCTACGGGATTGAAAAGCTCGTTTGGAGAATTTTCGACGAAAAACCCCTAAAATATATAGGGTTTGCATCGCAGACCCATGTACCGGGACAAGACTTTTTCTTTCTTTATTTCGTGAGGGCCATTCTAGACCTTTCTCTACCCCTCCTAAACTCAAAACATGATCTAAATGGGTCATTTTGAGTGTAAAAAGGGTTTTAAACCCCATTTTATATCCTTTCTAAGTTCTTGAAAAAGACTAGGGCTAATGAGAAGTGAAGAGGAGCGTGGAATTAAGGAGTTCGAGGAGAATTCTTGAGTTTCATTGTCAAAAGTTTCACACCAGGTATGTATGGTTAAACTAAAGCGTGAGATTATTTTTTCATGTGCCCTATTGATGGTAATAGAGGAGTTGAGAGTCCATGAGTCCCCATACATGTTTCTTGAAATACTTTCTTGATTATTTTCTTGAAAATTTTATCTATTACATGTATTTTTATATGTTGATGATCTTCATAAACTTGTTTTTCTTGAAGAGAATACTTTTCATGAGATATTGTATTAACCCTATATGTTAACTTCTCTTGTAAATTTTATCTATTACATGTATTTTCATATATTGGTGATCATCATAAACTTATTTTCTTGAATTGAATACTTTTCATGAGATATTGTACAACCCTATATATTAAATTGTGAAAGCATGTACAAGAGACTTAGGTATTATTTTCTTGAATTGAATACTTTTCATGAGTTATTGTATAACCTTATATGCTATTTTATGAAAACATGCATGAATGAACCTAGGGAAGGAGTCCAGAGCCTTGGTTGAGTATGTTAAGTAAAGTCTTGATATGAGTATGAGGCTGATTTAATTGAGCTTGATGATCCTATGAATCTTCGTAATTGAGTTATGTCTAAATGACTTCATCTTATTGATGATCTAAGTCCTTGAGTTCTTAAATGAGAACTGAGTTAAGTGAGATAAGTTAACGTCCTTGAAATAATAGAGGAACTTTGAGTTGAGTTAATAAGATGATGCGAGTTTCCATGAGACTAATTAAGTTGATGAGTACCTCTGTGAGGCTAAGTTGAGATAAGGAAGAGTCTCATGAGCATTGAGCCTTGGTAGGAGTATCGAGAACAAAAATGGGTAAGAGTGAGTCCCATTTGCACTTATTAACTACGTCACCAAACGTAGGAAGAGGATTGAACCATATCATCACATAGTCCCTGCTTGAGATAAAGTCCCAGAAATAATAGCGGATAGTAGAGTTTAGATTCATTGTGGATAACTTTTATTCCTCACACGACAAGTACGGAATGGCTGTGGCAACACTAGCAGTGTTATTGTACAATCACTGGCTCATAAATGATTGTTGTTGGATAAGAGAAACTCCAAAAAAGTTCCCACATCGAGTACTCCAAGTCAAGTTGAGTTGAGTTGAGTTCCTTTGAGTTGAGTCAGAGTTGATTGATGAGCTTAAGTTGGTTGATGAGTCACTTTTCTACTCTTTATTCATGCTTTTGATAGACAGTTGACATTCTGATTGAGTATTATTTTTGAGTTGATGTTGTTTTTATATTATTCTACCCGTTTTTGTTTTATTTAGCTATTTACATACCAGTACATTTCAAGTACTGATGTCCCCTTTTGGACTGTATCATTTTATGATGCAGAGGCAGGTACTAGAGATCGTCAATAGACACACCATTGAAGATCTGAGCATTTCAGCTGAGTTGGTAAGCCTCCCTTACTTCTGAGGGTCATTACATTTACTTTTGTCATGCTTATTAGAGTTAGATGTTGAGTAGCTTATTTTATTTCTAGGTAGCCATGGGTCTGTCATTGGCACCATATGATAGTGACATAGGCTTCATAGACTATAGTTGGAGTATTGATGTTGAGACATATCGAGCTAGTTTCTTTCTACTATCCTTTATCTATTTGATATTATTTTGAGACTAGTTTGCGCATTGCTATATTTAGACTTCCACTAATTTTATAAAGTTTATTGATTGAGTGGATGTTATGGGGCTAAGTGTTTCGCTTGGAGACTAGCAATAGTCTCTGAATGTCGGCCACGTCTAGGGTACCCTCCCAGGGCATGACAAACTTGGTATCAGAGCACAAAGTTCAAGAGTTCTAGGGAGTCTCTGAAGTCGTGTCTAGTAGAGTCCTTATTATTGGTGCGAAGAGCTCCACATTTATAATAAGGAGACTATAAGACATTAGGAATTGTCTCACTTCGTTCATATTCTACAATCGTGCTATAGAGTTATGCTCTATGAAAAGTTCTGTTCTAATTTGTGCTCTACGCATTGCAGAGTTATGATCATGCCTCCTAGAAGATCCATCAGAGGAAGAGGACATCCCGCCAGTCAGAATGTTAACCCACCTGAGGCTCAAGGACATGAGGAGCCCATGAATCCGGCTGTCCCGGTTGAGTATCCCTCACAAGCTGAGATTTCCAATACAAAGTTTTGTAGGCTATTCAAACTCTAGCCCAGGCTATCATAGCACCTACTGCGAGACAAGGAAGGGGTAGACAAGAAGCACATGACATATCTAGAGTTTGAGAATTCTTGAGGATGAATCCGCCTGAGTTAACATGATTAGCATTGACATGTTGCAAAAATACAACACTTTTGATGCTTAAAACTTGGAAGTTTATGTGTTCTTAATGTGATGTTAGTTGGTTTTATGTGTTTTTGTGTTTATATTTGTAGTATTATAGGTTGGCCATGAATTTTTGAGAAAAGTTTAGAAGTTGTTGGTTTTTCCTATTGTACGATGCTCTTTTTGGGTGGTAGATCATTCTATGGGTCATAGGGAGGTTTCGGGAAGATTTCCAGTAGGGGTTGATTTCTGAAGTTTATTCTTCCAATATGCAGATAAGTCGTAGAGGAGTTTATGAGTCGTCCAAGATCATTCGTACCCTGAGGATCAGAGAATGGGACTTGCAGGAATGTCATCAAACAAAATCCCCTTTACAGGTCATAAATCACTTGATGAGCCATAGAATGGTGTCATAGAGTTGAAGTCCAAAATTCCAGCAGCTAAGTACGAGACCTCGATTATGGGTCATAGAAGTTAATATAGATCGTAGAGTACCTTTCGTATGACGTCTGACCAGTTCTCCTATTTTGTTTTGGACTTGAATTTTAATTATTATAAATAGGATTTTAAGGTTATTTTCAGAAATTTTCGCTTAGTACACAGAGAACTTAATATTTTGAGAGAGAAAATTATAAGATCAAATTGGAGAGTCTTTGAGAACACTTACTTTAAGATTGTGATTTTCATTGAAGTTAGTTGTTCTTAATTCTATTGTGTTTCCCCTATGTCTTCTCAATTCATAATTCCTACATCTACACATAGCATGAGTAGCTAAATCCACAACCAGGGTTGTGGGAACAATGAAGAACTAAAAAAGTAAAATCAGATAAGTCATAATTTTTAGAAGGTGTATATGCATGTATTAATTAACTCTCTTTGTTTTGCATGTTTTCTAGTGGTGGCCAATATTAGAACCAGCCTAGTGTTACTGACTAGACCAAGGGAGTAATTAATAGGAAAAGAGATTAATTAACAGGATTTGATTAATGTGTTCTCGTCTAATCGACCAAACTGAGCCAAAGGGAGGTTGTACTGGGAAAAATAGATAATAGTTAGTAATGCACACTATGGAGATAGGCCAAGTCATATAGTGAAATTCACCTCTGACCATTTACCAAAGGGGTTGGTGAACATAAATTAGTGTCTTGCATGCTATACACCAGAAAAGAATTAGGTTATCCAGTTATACTGAGTTGGGAAATCATAGGGAATACAATACCCTAGTTTTTCTCCATTATTGACTTCTCTCTTGTGATAATTTTATTTTCTCATTGATTACTATAACCACCTCCCCCCTTTTGGGAATTAAGTTGTTTAATTATTCAGAGTGCATATTGGTGAATTCTCTTGAGTATACATATTCCCTATAGGTTCGACCCTAACCTTGGTTAGGTTATATATCTTGATAACAATCACTTTAGCCTGTAAAAAGGAGGTGTAACTTGGGAGACATCATGCATCCACTGAGTATCCTGAGACCTATGTGGAGGAGCTTCAGAAAGTGTTCCAAGTAATGCATGTGGCTGATGCTAACAGAGTTGAACTGGCTACCTACCAGCTCAAGGGTATGGCCAGGCTATGGTTTGATCATTGAAAGAAGGGTAGAGGAGAGAATGCTCCATTGCTGACTTGGGCAGTGTTCGAGGAATCTTTCTTCGGGTGTTTATTTCTAAGAGAACGAGGGAAGACCAAGGTAATAAAGATCTTGAATCTAAAATAGGGCTCTATATATGGGCTTATGTTCAGTCAACTATCTCGCTATGCTCCGGATATGGTCGCTAACATGAGGGGGAGAATGGGGATGTATGTTGATGGGCTGAATAGAGAACCAAAGAGAGATGGGAGGGGAGCAATGCTGGTGAGTAACATGGACATCGAGAGATTGAGGACTTTTGTGTAATAAGCTAATGAGAAGAGACAACATGACAGAGAAGATTCCAGAAGTAAGAAGGCTAAGGCATTCAGTTATATGGGTGGAAAGAGGGGGAATAGTAACAGATTCCAGTTCGGGCCAGCACCATCATCTACTAGTGCACCTGTGCCCAAAATTAGGAATCACCAGATGTCTCTGAATATTGGAGCCCATGGATCTTAGTCACAAGCTAGTGTGGCTCAAGGTTCATAGGGTAAACCACTATGTGGTAAGTGCGGCAGATTACACTTGGGTAAATATCATGAGGGGAGTGATTCATTCTTCTGGTGTGGTGAAGTGAGACATTACCAGAGAGATTTTCCAAAGTGGGATGACCAGGCTCAATCTTCTACATCGGCCCCACCATGTAGGGGAACCTAGAAAGGCACTACATTTGGCGCAAGTGGAGCCACAAACCATTTGTCTTCCATGGGTAGTCTCCAAGAGTAGGAGAACTCCCCAGATGTGGTAACAGGTATGATTCAAGTATTTTCTCTTGATTGTTATGTTTTGATAGACCTTGGTGTCACGACCCAAGCCTAGGGGCTAGATGTGACATGGCGAATGGGGAACCCAAAGGGACCTCATACATATTATTACATATCCTAGGTCCCGAAAGCAATTAAACAACAAAAAGGAAGCATAAAATAGGGATAAGGGACTAAGGGCAAAGTCTTTCATAGCATAAAATATTCAAGAGTCAGGAGAACTCATATCTCATGGCATAATTGCATTACTTGTCTAACAACACCTCTAACCTTAGAATTGAGCAGGGGCCAAGACACGTTTCGGGCTAACCTTTATAGTAAAAAACATTTAACTAAAGAAGGAGAATCTTTACATAACATAATATCAATAGCTATCATCCTCTTAGTTGAGGACTCACCAAACTTGCCTCAAAGATAGTACTAGCCACGTGAAGGACGAAGATGATCAGGTGGAGCTCCGGTTCCAACATGGTAACATCATGTAGGCATATAATATGCATTAGTACATTTGAATGTACTAAGTATGTAGGATGCAATGCAAAAAGAGATAGGCAACACAATCAAAATGCATATTATAAGCAACTAGTAGCATAATAATAATAAGACACGTATGAATGATGCTTGAAGCAAACTATGCTTATATAGAATATATTACATATATAGGAAGAGACCATCATTATAGACCAAGAAAACTAGTACTCGAAATCTAAGGTATGATCACTCCATTGGGAAGTGATTGAGAAATTTACTTCTCAATTGTTAGATGAGCATGACCACCCCCCATTAAGCTGTTTGAGTGAATATACTCTTCAATTGGTATATGAGCATGACCACCCCCATCAAAGTAATAGAGAAATATATACCCCAATTGGTAGATGAGCATGACGACCACCCCCTATCAAAGTTATTGAGGAATATACCGGCCCAATTTGTAGATTGGCATAACACCCCCTATCATAGTGGTTGAGGCATAACACTTCCTCAACTAGGTGTGGTCAACTTACAACACTATAGATTCTTTTCATGAGATCAACACATACATACATTCCTTTCATTATCATAAAGTAACTTAACTCATATGCCATACATTGGACCTTCAATGTCTCAAGATTCCATAACCAGACATTTTATCAAACACTTGGTGGGTGTGTAATGCTAGAACAAGATCATTCAATCCAAGAGTGAAATCATGTGAGAAAATTCAATATAAAATCACCCATCTATACTTGATAATGCCCTCATGCAAGATACATCAAAACCCTTCATCAAATCACATAATGAATCATAGATTCATAGTTCAAAACATGCTTAAACAGTCAACACATTACAAAACCGCAACATAGTTTATGATAACTTTCATAGTAGGCGATATCGATAGATAATCTAACTTGAAAACATGCATTTTAGGTAAAATGGAATGTTAGGCACCATGGGTGAAAGGATCCAATGGTTGAAACCCACATACCTCAACTTTAGAGATTTTCTTGATGAAGAGTTGAATGAGAACTTGAAGCTTGAATGAAATCCTTGAGATCCGGAATGAGATTGAGAAACTTAAATTTGGTTGAAATATTTGTCTAAGTGTTACAGAGGGTTTTTGGGAATATCTTGTATGATATGTTGAAAAATGACTAAGTATAGGTGTTTTTATGCATAGGAAGGCTTAGGTCCAAGAGCCCAAGGCCTTGGGCCGAAATAAAAATAACTGGCAGCGAAATGTCTTGGTCCGTGACGGTTACGTGTCGCGGTACCAATGCGGACCACCTTTGGAATTTAAAATTTTACGAAATTTATTTTTTGCTAGGGGTCCTCTAAAATTTGTACTATAACTGTTTTACACTCAATTTTACCCTCTGAACAAGAATATGAGGTCTGATTTTTGATATCACGCACGGGTTTTGAGATAGATGGAAATTATGATTATGGCACTTTTGAGGCACATTTTCGGGCACTTTTTGGGGTCGTTTTAATATCCTCCCCTTGGGAACATTTGTCCCTGAATATCAAAGAAGCGTATATAAGAGAAGTAAGCAAGATAATTTCAGCTCACACAAGAATGCAACAATGTACTTAAACATTATTTCAAAAATCTCAACATAAGTGACAAAATCACCATGAACTTATCAATATAAACGTGAATGTGTGAAAATGACATGAGGGGTGAAACTAATGACTTGGAATCATGTAAAGGGACTTAGATCAGTATCCTAGACTTGAGTAAAATGGAAAAGATAGGGATATCACTTTTGCATGTCCACTTCGACTTCCTATGTGGCACTTTCAACTTGTTGATTCCTCCAAAGGGCCTTGAAGGAAGCTACATCCTTGTTCCTGAACCTCTTCAGTTGTCTATCTAAAATTTCTATTGGAACCTCTTTATAAGTCAAATTGTCTTCAACCAATCCCACGACATCAAATGGTACAGCGGCATTTGGGTCACTCACACACTTTCTCAACATAGATACATGGAAGATCGGATGAACCATATCCATTCCAGTAGGCAACTCCAACTCATATGCCACCTTACCAGTCCTCCTTAACACCCTATAAGGACCCATTATCTTGGACTCAATTTACCTTTTTTACCAAAACAAACCACACCCTTCATGGGTACTACCTTCAAATAGACCTAATCTTCAACCTTAAATACAAGATCCCTTCTCCTCACATCAGCATAGGACTTTTGTCCACTTTAAGATGTTTTCAACCTCTCCCTTATCAACCTCACTTTCTCTAAGGTCCCCTATAATGAAGTCTATACCCAACACAGCTATTTCTCCCTCTTCAAATCACACAACTGGTGATCTATAACATCTACCATAAAGACCTTCATCTAAAATCAACCTCTTCAAGTCAACGACATTAAGCACACACAATCTACCTTGGTACCCAAGGGCACCATCTCCCCCTTAGGAGAAAACCTCCACCTGACCAGCTCTCTCCAAGGTCTTCAACTCTAACAGGGGGGTTTATGATCTTACTTTTCCTTTACCTCCTCAACAAATGAAGATTTAGAACCATCAACCATCACTACACCACTATTGTCAACCTCATCCAACCTAACTCCCAATCTAGCCAACCAGTGAACCTCCCTAGCCACCTCCTTGCCACTATCATCAACATGAGTTAGGCTGCCCATAGACACCCTACTTAAAGCATCAACCACTATATTTAGCCTTATCGGGATGGTGATGTACACTCATATCACAATCCTTAAGGATCTCTAACCACCTTCTTTGTCTCAAGTTAAGATCTTTTTGGTGAACATATTTTGGAGACTCTTATGATCGGTAAATACATCAACATGCACAACATACAAATAATGATGCCAAATCTTCAAAGCAAATACCACGACGACCATTTAAAGATCATGGGTGGGATAGTTCTTTTAATGCACCTTAAGTTGTCTAGAAGCATAGGTTATCACCTTACCATTTTGCCTCAAAACACAACCCAAACCAACTCTTGAGAAATCACAATACACAACAAACCCTTTCAACCCTTCTGCTAAAGACAAGATAGGAGAAGACATAAGCTTATCCTTCATGGTTTGGAAACTCTTCTCACACTCAATGATCCACACAAATTTAGCCTTCTTTTGGGTCAACTTAGTCATAGGAGAAGCAATAGAAGATAATCTATTCATAAACCTCTGGTAATAACCCGTTCAGCCCAAGAAACTTCTAATATATGATAGAGTCAAAGGTATAGGCCAATTCCTAATCACTTCGATCTTTTTAGGATCCACCATAATATCATTCCCAGAATCACATGACCTAGAAAGGCAACCTCTTTCAACCAAAACACACATTTATCATATTTAGCATACGACTTCTCTTCCCTCAATCTTTGTAGCACCACCATCAAGTGACTTACATGCCCTTCCTCACTATGAGAATAGATCAAAATATTATCAATGAAGACCACCACAAACAAATCAAGATAGGGTTTAAAGACCCTATCCATAAGATGCATGAAGATAGCCGGTGCTTTTGTCAACCCAAAAGACATCACCACAAACTCATAATGCCCATACCTAGTCTATAAGGCCATTTTGGAAATGTCACACTCCTTCACTTTCACTTGGTGAAACCCGAACTGAAGGTAAATTTTAGAGAAGTGACTAGCCCCTTAAAGTTGGTCGAAGAGATCATCAATCCTTGGTAGAGGGTACTCATTCTTTATGGTGACCCTATTAAATTACCAGTAATCAATACACATTATAAGGGAACCATCTTTCTTCTTAACAAACAACACTGGGAGTCTCACTAGGAAAGACATCAAGAAACTCATTAACCACTGAAACCGACTCTATAGAAAGGACTTGGACTCAACATCCCTAACCCTCACAAGATGATAGAGACACCCCTTAGAAATCAACTTATGGGATACAATGTAAGAAATGAATCTATCTTTAACCAACACATCATGACTTTCCCACTCAAAATCGGGCTCATTAAGGAATTAGAATCTAACCCTACGGGTCCTACAATTAATGGAGACATATTATGCATGTATCTAATCTACCTCAAGTATGACATCAAAATCTACCCTACCTAATTCAACAAAGCCATAAGATATGACCTATGCAATATGACTACGGAATAATTTCTATGGTCCTTTCTAGCAACAATAGACTCACCAATTGGGTAGACACCAAAAGTTCATATGACAACTCGAGACACACATGAAACCCACAGAAATAAAAGGAATAATGAAAGAGATAGTGGTACCTGGACCCATCAATGCATACATATAAAAGTCAAAGAAAATTTCGATATATCGATAGCAACATCGGGCGCCTCATCCCCTCCTTGCCTCCCTTAAAGAGCATAAAATTTATTGTGCCTTAGGGCACCACCTTGATGACCATCCTTTCTTCCTTGGCCTGTATTCATACCTTGGCCTTGAGGACCATCACCTCCACCTTTGGGTTTGAGCATGAGGACAACCACTAACTTTGTGCTAAAATCTACCACAACGAAAGCAATAATTACATTTCTTCCAACATGGGCCACCATGGGCTTTCCCACACTTTTGACATCTAGGCCTTTCCACCCCTTCATCACATCCTTGAGCCTCTTGATCAACATGACCACCTTGTTCTTGAAGTCGACCATCTTTAAACCTTTTTTGTGCATATGGACAATCAAATATCTTATGCTCTATCTTACCACAGGCATATCATGCACCCATATTCCTCAAATATGTGCCATCATGTTTCTTCCTATACCTTGGGCATCTAGGATGAGTCACTCCATTAATGCCCCTGGGATTGGCATATAGAAGCCTACATTCAATTCGGGCTCTCTAGGCCTTTCTCTCTCCACTCTTACCATTTAAAGTCTCAAGGGTACCCACCAATAAATTGAGTTGGGTGGTCCCAGCCTAGGGCAATACCCATAGAGCATTTAAAGTCTCAAGGGTACCAACCAATAAATTGAGTTGGGCGATCCCGGCCTAAGCCAATACCCATAGACCATTGCAAACCTCCGTACTCGATATGTCACCATCTTGAATAGCTTGAGATATATTCTGAAATGTAACAGTTAGGAATTAGTAATAGTCCTTAGATTAAACAACACCTCAAGGTATAATTCCTAACTGTTACATATCCTTGGTCACAGAAGCAATTAAACAACACCTCTAAACTTAGAATTGAGCAGGGGCCAAGACACTTTTCAGGCTCACCGTCATATTCAAAAGCATTCAAGCAAAGAAAGAGAATCTTTACAGAACATAAGATCGATACCTATCATCCTCGGAGTTGAGGACTCATCAAACTTGCTTCAAAGATAGTACTAGCCATGTGGAGGAGGAAGATGATCAAGTGGAGCTTTGATTCCTACATGGTAACATCATGTAGGCATAGAGTACATGTTAGTATGTTTGAATGTACTAAGTATGTAGGATGTAATACAACAATAGACAGGCAACATAATCGAAATGCATAATNGAATGATGCTTGAAGTAAAGCATGCTTATATAGAACATATTACATGTGTAGGAAGAGATCATCTTTATAGACTAAACAAAATAGTACTTGGAATCCACGGTATGACCACCCCCTTGGGAAGTGATTGAGAAATCAACCCCTCAATTTATAGATGAGCATGACCACCCCTCATTAAAGTGATTGAGTGAATATACCCCTCCCCCTAATTAGTAAATGAGCATGACCAGCCTTAATAAAAGTAATTGAGGAATATACACCCCCAATTAGTAAATGAGCATGACCACCCCCATCAAAGTGATTGAGGAATATACCCCCCGATTGGTAGATGAGCATGACCACCCCCCATCAAAGTGATTGAGGAATATACACCCCAATTGGTAGATGGGCATACCACCCCCCAGCATAGTGGTTAAGGCATAACACCTCCTCAACTAGGTGTGGTCAACTTACAACACTATAGATATTTTTCATGAGATCAACACATATATACAATCCTTTCATCATCATAAAGTCACTTAACTCATATGCCATGCATTGGACCTTCAATGCCTCAAGATTCCTAATAGAACATTTTATCAAACGGTTGATGGGTGTGTAATGCTAGAACCAAATCATGTAATCCAAGAGTGAAATCATGTGAGAAAAATCAATGTAAAATCACCCACCAATACTTGATAATACCCTCATGCAAGATACATCAAAACCCTTCATCAAATTACATAATGGATCATAGATTCATAGCTCAAAACATGCTTAAATAGTCAATACTTTGCAAAACAGCAACATAACTTATGATCAACTTTCATAGTAGGAGATACCCATAGATAATCTAACTTGAAAATATATATTTAAGGTAAAAAAGAAGGTTAGGCACCATGGTTGAAAGGACCCAATGGTTGAAACCCACATACCTCAACTTCAGAGATTTTCTCTATGAAGATCTAAATGAGAACTTGAAGCTATTGCATAGGTGGTAAACTATATCTCAAGGATTTTATAAGAGGACTGTTGATTTCATTATTAGCTTCAAGTGAGTGGATCAATATTGGAATGAGAAGCTTATGGATAAATAAAGTCCCAATGAGTAACTTAGGGAAAGACAATAGAGGATTTTAGTAGGAGAGTTCGTGAAAAAAATTACGTTAGTACTTTGGATTCTATTGATATAACTGGGTTTGAAGTATTATTTGATGATAAGGTTGGCTTCAAGATTATGGCAATGGCTACTAGGATAATGATAGTGAGAGTTCGTTATGGATTATGATCAGGATGCAATCATATGATAAGGATTTTTGATTAAATGAATCCGTTATGGTAATAATGACTTGTAGATATTTAAAGTTGTGAATTACTACTATTTGATGAGTAATATGATCATATGAAAGATATAGAATGTGTTAAGATACTGCTAGAATAGAATTAAAAGAAGCTAGAGTCATAAATGAATAAAATTAGTAAGATGTAGGTTAGCCTTTAGTAAGATACAACAACAAAGATATTCACTCTGATGGTAAAGTTCAAAGATGTAATTTTCAAGAGAGTAGAGAATTGAATTTAGAGACACGTGATTCCGTCTATTTTTCTTTAGTTATGGTGATAGTGTTACATATCATTGATCTGAGTTAGAAAACTAGTAGGTAATACTTGACAAAAACTCTATGTACGCACATCTTGAATACGGTGAAAAGATCTTTTTGTGATTTTAAGTATGGTAATTAGTTCATTGAAATTTTTATAAAAGGATATGATAAGGTCGATAAAGAGGCGATCAATAAAAGAGATACATGAATTCATCAAGAACTCAAGTTATGAGCTAATATCGATAGATAAAGAAATTGGAAAACAAGTTATAGTAAAGGCTCAACTTTCCATTGTTAGTCTATATTTTTTGTAGTATGTTTTTTCAAAATATAATTTTGATTCTAAAGTTAGTTACTTTTAACTATTAAAGGACCAAAGGAAGGGCGTTACTCAAAGTTTGTTCTAGATTATAAAAAAATATCATAAATTATTGGTTAAATAATATGATTGGTGGGCAAGCTAGTTAAAAGAATAAAAACCAAACATTGAACATTTGAAGGCATTTGAAATTAATGTTATAAAAGGAATCTGAGATGGGTGAAGGAATATGACATCGTGTAGAGATCATTCATTCGAAGTTGAAGGTGATACGAATTTTTACCTTTGAGTTTAGACATGATCATATAATGTGAACTGATTTGGCACAAACTTATTGGGGGGTTTATAAATAATTTTTACGAAGAGTGAATTTAATTTCAAGTGAAGAATAGTGATAGGAGGAAGATGTTGCAGTTATTTCAATCAGAATTATCCAATTTATATTAGATAACTTATGGGGGAACTATGGTATGAACCTAAAGTTCTACATAATTATTAAGAATTTTGAGGCAATTGAAACTACTTTATTGATGAGACTACACATAATATTGTAATGCGTTACATATATACTTAATGGTAAATAAAGGTTAGTTGGGATAGTTAACGTATACAAGTGGTTCTACATGAAAATGTTTGCTTATGTGAATTTATAGAAGAACTACCATGAATTTTTATAGTTGTCTAGTAGTCTTAAGATTCATCTCATCGTTGAGGTTATGTTCTTGCTATTATGATTGAATATGTGTCCTATTGGGCCTAGCTCTATCTGTCATGCCCCCAGTTCACACCGTAGGTGTGGTCGGCACCCAGAACCATTTCTGGCCCCATGCGAGCCACTTGGCCTGGCTACTCTACTCAGCTGAAGACTTAAATAATAATGGAAAAGCTTCAAATTAATAAGCTAAGAATACCAAGATATCTAATGAACTGAATAGCAAACATGTCTCAACTACAACTGGAAAAACAGAACTGAAACACCTGTCATATAGTCTATGGAACCTCTAACTAGAATAGTCTAAACCACTACCGGGACAGGTCCACAATAGCCACAAAACATAGATGATGACTTTAAGCCTCTGACTAAGAAGAGGGCTCACTAACAGCTTGATGGGCGTCTTATCCTCAAAGAAGTGGTTGCTGAGGGACTTTGTCACCTGCGTTTGAATGTACCATATGTAAAATGGTAAAAACGAAAACTCAAGGTTAGGAAATATTTCTAGAGTAAGTAAATCATATCTCAAAATAAATTAGCATAAGCAATAAATATCATGTATGCTGAAAATAACATGCTGAAAATTTGTATGTAAATTTAACTTGCTTTAACTTGAGAGTTTCTCTAACCGAAAATGACCACTATGAGCTTCGTTGTGAGACATTGTCTTGTCCATGCTGCCAGAGCCATCCCATACTTTGCCAGGGTAATGAACAAAAACTAGGGGAGTGGATCCATCCCAAAACTAGGCCATCTCAGTGGCAAGTAAGGAGCTGTACCTTGGTTGAATACTATCCTATACTGGCTATGTAGTTTATGAGTTCAAGTTATTAGTATCAGTCTCACTCATATTGGTGCTCAATACAACTCCCAAAATGACTTTTATAGTGCTCATAACTTAAAGAGTAAGGATTCTCAAAATTCTTCTTTAATCTTTTGGGACATAGCCCAACTTAGCTTTTCTTAACTTGTCTCAACTTGATCTTTCTTTGACAAAATGAGAAAATAGTATTCTTACAAGTATCTTAACCCATAATTGGGTTACTCAGCTATAGTGCAACAGAAGATCTTAAAATACTTCTTAGGCTTAATTCAAACTGTAAACTTTATAACTTTCCATGAAATACATAGAGATTTCGCATAACATTAGCCGTAGCTATAAGTATTTGTCTTAATGTCTTAAATCAATAGTAAAGTCAACAAGAATCATGATACTTATCAAGAAAATATGCATAAACAATACATCAATAAGCTTTGCTAGAAATGAAGGGAACTTTGTTCTCAACCTGTAATTAGAATCTTGAGTGGAAACTAGTGATTTAAGTTTCAAAAATAGTAGTAGAAAAACTTTTGGAGAGCCTTACATACTTGAGAAATCAACTTTTTGGAAGGATTGGAGAAGATTCTTTAAAGCCCTAACCTTGTCTTAGAGTCTATGCTTGAATTTCTTGAAACTTTTCTAACATTAAAGAATAGGAATAACGTGTTTTCAGGAATTAATAGGGTGAAAACTGATTACTTAAGGTTTAAGGAGGGTGGAACAAGTCAAAACTACCCTTCCTTAAAACCAAGAAATGAAACTTTCGTCTGCTACACCATATCCGCATCGCGCCTGGGGTGCGGACATGTGTAGTTTGCTCTCATTCGCAAATTTTAGCTTATTATCAAAAAATTAAAATTATCTTATGTGTGGGTCCGCGTCCAAGGTGCATCATGCCCTGGGTGCGAACCCTCACTTCCTCACAAAGTTTTGTGAAATTTATGTTTGACCCGGTTACTCTAAAATTGGGTTTAGACCATCATCCCATTCAATATATTACGTTGATCTCAAATCCTATCTCAGATTTACAAATGGAGCATGGTCCTTCATATCCTTCTCTACTTCCCATGTGGCTTCCTCAACGAACTGGTTCCTTCACAATATTTTTACTGAAGCAATCTCCTTGGTCCTCAATTTGAGAACTTGTTGATCTAGTATCTGCACTGGGACCTCTTCATAAGTCAAGCTTTCCTTAAACCCAATGCTCTCTAGAAGTACAACCAGCGTGGGATTTCCCAAACATTCCTTAAGCATAAAAATATAGAATACCGAATGTATACCACTCAACTCTACTGGCAACTCCAACTCGTAAGCAACACTACCAACTCTTCTCATAATCTGATAAGGACCAACATATCGTGGACTTAACTTTCCCTTCCTTCCAAATCTCATAACTCCCTTCATGAGGGACACCTTTAGGTACACCCAATCACCTACCTCAAATTCGAAATCCTTCCTAACACATCATTGTATGACTTTTGCCAACTTTGGGCTGTCTTTAGTCTTTGTTGGATAACCTTCACCTTCTCCGTAGCCTGATGGAATAGATTAGGTCCTACCAATCCTAGCTCACCTACTTCAAACCACCCTACACCTTCTCCCATAAAAAGCCTCATACGATGCCATTTGTATGCTAGCATGGTAACTGTTGTTATAGGAAAACTCAATCAAGGGTAAGTGATCATCCTATTTACCTTTAAAGTCTATCATACACGCCCTCAACATATCCTCAAGGGTCCTCTTACTTGCCTGTCTGTAGATGGAAGGCTGTACTAAGATTCACCTTTGTACCAAGCCCTTTCTGAAAGGACTTCCAAAATTATGCTATAAACTTGGCTCCTCTATTTGAAATGATGGATATCAAAACCTCTTGCAACCTACAAATCTCTTTAAGATAAAGTTTGGAATAGTCCTCAACTGTATCAATCATCTTGATAGGTAAAAAGTGAGCTGACTTGGTCATTCTGTCCACTATAACCGATAATGAATCGTATTATTTAACTTGCTGGCAATTCGGGCATCTAGACATGAACTCTACAATATCTATCTTCATGTTACCCCACCAATAGACCTCCTGTACATCTCAATACATTTTTGTTGCACCTAGGTGAATAGAGTATCTAACATTATGAGCCTCAGCTAGGATCCTGTCTCTAAGGCCATCAACACTTCGCACATATAATCTGCCTTGGTATCTCAATACCCCATCTCCCCCTTTTGCAAACACTAATACTTTCTATTTATGAACATCTTCCTTTAGCTAAAGGAGGATATGATCCCTATCTTACTTTTCTTTCACCTCCATCACCAATGATGACTCTACCCCATTTTTGATAATGGCACCACCCTCGTCAAAATCTTCAATCTGCACCGCCAAATAGGCTAGTCTGTGCACTTCTTTAACCAATTCTTTCTTTTCATCCTCAATATGAGCAGGGTTCCCCATGGTCAACTTGCTAAGAGCATCAGTAAGTACATTAACTTTACCTGGGTGATAGAGGATGTTCATGTCATAATGTTTCAACAACTTCAACTATCTCTTCTGCCTCAAATTTAGCTCATTCTTGTTGAATACATACTGCAAGCTCTTGTAGTCTATAAAATGAATCTACGTGCCCACCATAAAGATAGTACCTCCAAATTTTTGGAGTAAACATACAGCAGCAAGCTCAATATCATAAATTGGGTAGTTCTTCTCATGAGTCTTAAGCTGTCTAGAGGCATATGCTATCACCTTGCCTCTTTGCATCAGTATGCATCCCAACCCAACTCTGGAAGCATCGAAATATACCACAAAGTCATCAGCTCCTTCAGGAGGGATAAGACCAAGGCTGTGGTCAGCCTGGTTTTCAACTTTTGGAAACTCTTCTCACAAGCTTCTGATCATTCAAACTTAGCCTTTTTCTAGGTAAGCTTAGTCAAAGGAGCTGAGATAGAAGAAAACCCCACTATAAACTGTCTGTAGTAACCTGCCAAGTGCAAGAAACTCCCAATCTCTATTGGAGTTATGGGCCTTGGCCAATTCTTTACTGCCTCAATCATTTGGGAGTCAACTTGAATGACTTCACCAGACACAATATGCCCTAAAAATGCCATAGATGCTGACCAGAACTCACATTTGGAAAACTTGGCATATAGCTACTAATCCTTAAGGGTCTGAAGGATAATCCTAAGATGGTCAGCATGTTCCTCCTTGTTACGAGAGTAGATCAAAATGTCATCTATGAATACAATGACAAACATATCTAGGTATGACCTCAACACCCTGTTCATAAGATCTATGAAAGCTATTGGTGCATTTTTCAGTCCAAATAACATGACTAAAAATCATAATTACCATAGCAGATTCTGAAAGCTATTTTAGGGATGTCTTTTTCTCTAGCTTTAAGTTGATGGTACCCCGATCTAAGGCCTATTTTGGAGAAACAAGTAGCACCCTGGAGCTAGTCAAATAGAACATCAATTCTAGGAAGAGAATACTTGTTCTTTATGGTGACCTTGTTCAACTGACGGTAATCTATGCACTGTCGAAGAAACCATCCTTTTTGCACATGAAAAGAACTGGAGCAGCCTAAGGTGAGATGTAGGGTCTAAAGAAACCTTTATCTAGGAGGTCTTTTAACTATATTTTCAACTTTTTTAGCTCTGAAGGAGCCATATAATACAGTAGAATAGATATGGGCCGAGTACCTGGGAGGGTATCTATCTCAAATTCTATCTCCCTATCAGGAGAGACTTCGGGAAGATCCTTAGAAAAGACTTCTTGGAGCTCATTCACAACTGGAACAAACTAGAAAGATGATGCCTCGGCTCTAGAGTCCTTGACTCTGACTAGATGGTATATGTACCCCTTAGAAATTGACTTTCTAGCCTTGAGGCATGAAACAAACTGACCCTTAGGAAAAACTATGCTACCCCTCCACTCTAAGACTGGCTCGTTAGGGAACTGAAATTTGAGCACCCTGTCTTGTATTCTATGGAGGCATAACCAACATAAAGTTAATCCATGCCTAGGATGACATTAAAATCTACCATGTCTAACTTAACCAAATCATCTATGATATTCTTATGATAAACTGATAATGGACAACCCTCATATATTCTTTGGGCTAGAATAGACTCTCCAGTAGGAGTAGAAACACAGAAAGGCTCAAGAAGACATTCTGGACTGAACCCCAAACTTCATAGCTACATAGGGAGTCACAAATGACAATTTGGCACCTGGGTCTAATAATGCATATACATCTAGGTCCCTTAGGAATTTGGCCAGGCTGGTTTGCATTTCATCTAGCTAGGCACCCTCTGCCCCTTGTTGGTCTGTTGGCTCTACGTGGAGGCATGATCTGAAAAATAAGGCATGAACGATGAGTTAGAAGGGACTTAAGAGAGGTAAACTCTGAAGCATGAGAGAAAATAATAATTGATAGTAACACTTCCTAATGCCCTGTAGCCTCCCCACTATAGATGTGGCACGCTTCACACCCATAATATGGACTCTACTAGTCACAGTTCCACAGACTTCCTAGGACTCTTGAACTCTGTGCTTTAATATCAAGTTTTTCACACCCTGAGTTCACACCCTAGGCATAGTCATCACCCAAAACCATTTTTGGCCCCAAGCGAAGCACTTGGCATGGCTACTCTACTCAGCGGAAGAATTAAATAATAATGGAAAGACTTCAAATTAACAAGCTAAGAACACCAAGATGTCTAAATGAACTGAATAGTAAACATGTCTCAGCTACAACTGGAAAACAAGAATTGAAACACCTATCATATAGTTTATGGAACCTCTAACTAGAACAGTCTGAACCACTACCAGGACAGGCCCATGATAGGCACAACTGAAAAGAAAATACTAGAAAGTAAAACATAGATGATGACTTCAAGCTCTGACTAAGAAGAGGCATCATCGATAGTTGGTTGTGTGTTTGATCCTCAATGAAATGGCTGCTAAGGGACTCTGTCACCAGCTTCTGTATCATAAAATGATGCAGGTCCTAAGGGCGTTAGTATGTGAAAAGTACGGTATGTAAAATGGCCAAAACAAAAACTCAGGGTAAGGCAATATTTCTAGAGTAAGTAATTCATATCTCAAAATAAATTAGCATAAGCAATAAATATCATGTATGCTGAAAATAACATGCTGAAAATCTGTATGTAAACTTAACTTGCTTTAACTTGGGAGTTTCTCTAACCGAAAACCACCACTATGAGCTTCATGGTGATACATCGTCTTGCTCATGCTGCTAGAGCCATCCCATACTTTGCCGGGGTAAGGAAAAAAAACTAGGAGAGTGGATCCATCCCAAAACTAGGCCATCTCAGTGGCAAGTGAGGAGTTGTACCATGGTCGAATACTATCCTATGCTGGCTACGTAGTTTATGAGTTCAAGTTTTTAGTATCAGTCTCACTCATATCGGTACTCAATACTACTCCCAAAATGACTTTTATTGTGCTCATAACTTAAAGAGTAAGGATTCTCAAAATGCTTCTTTAATCTTTTGGGACTTAACCCAACTTAGCTTTTCTTAATTTGTCTAAACTTGATCTTTCTTTGACAAAATGAGAAAATAGTATTCTTACAAGTATCTCAACCCATAATTCTGTTACTTAACTATAGTGCAACACAAGATCTTAAAATACTTCTTAGGCTTAATTCAAACTATAAACTTTATAACTTTCCATGAAATACATAGAGATTTTGCATAACATTAGCCATAGCTATAAGTATTTGTCTCAATGTCTTAAATCAATAGTAAAGTCAACACGAATCATGATACTTATCAAGAAAATATGCATAAACAATACTTCAATGAGCTTTGTTAATAATGAAGGGAACTTTGTTCTCAACTTGTAATTAGAATCTTGAGTGGAAACTAGTGATTTAAGTTTCAAAAATAGTAATAGAAAAACTTTTGGAGAGCCTTACATACTTGAGAAATTAACTTTTTGGAAGGGTTGGAGAAGATTCTTTAAAACTCTAACCTTGCCTTAGAGTCTATGCTTGAATTTCTTGAAACTTTTCTAACATTAAAGAATAGGAATAGTGCATTTTTAGGAATTAATCGGGTGAAAACCGACTAATTAAGGTTTAAGGAGGGTGAGAAAAGTTTGAACTACCTTTCCTTAAAACCCAAAATAGAAAATTCTGTTTGGACATTATGTCCGCATCGCGCCTTGGGCACAAATATGTGTATTTTGCTCTCATTCGCGAATTTCAGCTTCCCATCAAAAAATTAAAAAAATCCAAAGTATGGGTTCATGTCCGAGGCGCTTTGCGCCCTAGGCGCACACCCTCACTACCTCACAAATTTTTGTGAAATTTATTTTTCTACCTGATTGCTCTAAAATCAGGTTTAGACCATTTTTCCACTCAATTTTTTGCGCTTATCGCAAATTCGGTCTCAAATTTGCAAATAGAGCACGGGAAGATGCATTACACGCATGTTTCCTTTCTATGGATATTTTGGTAATTTCACCGGGTGTCACACTATCCCTCTTAAGGGTTAGTCCCTACTATTGATTTAGTTTTTTTGATAGTGTTATTAGAGATTCTATATGTTTGAATGTATCATTTGCTAAGTGGCTACTTGATCTTTTCCTTTATTCGGTCCAAAAAATTTAATTTTCTATGATGAGTATACAATGTCTAAAGATCATGTTTTATAACTTAATCTCATGGGAAGATTTGATTGCGATGTTGAAATCTTAAAAAGACCTTTGATGGTATGTGCATTAGGAGTATGAGATGGTTTGTTTAGATTAGCATTTGATTATGATTGATATTGATTAGAATCTTATCATCGTTATGTGAGAAATGATTCATCCTAATTGTTGAGTTATGATCTAGTGCATGGGTTAGTCTGTGGCTTGAAAATCACTCTTGATTTGTAAATTTGCCAACTTTCGATTCAAAAGTTCAGTCCTTAATGGTTTATTTTGATCGAATGATCTTAAAGAGGAGCTTACTTGGAGAGATGATTACTGACATTGGAAGATCAAAACTTAGTCTTTTCGTAATGTCGATTTTCTTCCTTCTTATTCTTTATGTTCGAGGAAGAACATGATTTTTAGTGGTGAATAATGTAATGACCCGTTAGATCATTTTGAGGATGAGTCCTCACTATTTCATAAAAGTACCTTTCTATAAAATTAAATTGAAATTTTTGAATTTTCGATAACCACAATTATTTAGCTGACGGATAATTTTAGATATTTAATTTAATTAGTGAATTAAATTATTAATTTATTTAATACCTTGTATCATTTGGCCCATAACTATTAAAATAGAATTAGTAAATTTGTTACTTTTAGTAATTAATTAATTTTTTTAGAAAAAAAGAAGAAAGAAGAATAAAAAGATAGGCAAAGAAAAAAGTAAAAAAGAAAAGAACAAAAGAGGGCTAGAATGCCCTCAAACGAAAGCAAAAAAAAAAAAAAAAAGTACCCAACTTAGCTTTTCTTAATTTGTCTAAACTTGATCTTTCTTTGACAAAATGAGAAAATAGTATTCTTACAAGTATCTCAACCCATAATTCTGTTACTTAACTATAGTGCAACACAAGATCTTAAAATACTTCTTAGGCTTAATTCAAACTATAAACTTTATAACTTTCCATGAAATAAGCATCAATGTGATTGTTCTCGTCATTTCTATTAATCTTTTATGCAATTATGAATAGATGTTACGGTAGAAACTTGTATAATTTATGTTAAATTAAGAAATATAGTGTTAGGATTTTTTAAATAAAATCTTGATTTGGAGTCAAATTATGACCCATTCTAGCAGAAATTTGACGTATGAGTTTATTTTATTATGGGTAAACATAGTTTGAAAGAAAATTTCAAATTCGAATTCAAGAGCTCAGAGACTTTTTGATCCAATTTTTGAGTCAAAAATAAATATAACAATATCGGTGTCATTAGATTCATATTCTTATGAACATTATGTATTTGAACAGATTATGATCATTCGAAAGCATTATAAAAGATTCAAATTTTGAAGTAATTGTATAATTAATTGAGGCAAGTGAATTTCTCGACTCATGTTAAGTATATAGATGCATGTATTTCCTTTCTATTTCTGTTTAAAGTAATGAGATTTGGTGATAAATTAATTTGATCTTATTGAACAACCCTAATGATGAAAAAGGAATAATAAAAGGTAACTTGCTTATATATTAATGTATGATATGTTGAGAATGATTCAAAAAATTTATTGATTTATTATTGATGTTGTATCATGATTATGTTGTTGTGAATTGTGTACTGGTAGAAAAATGATCATCTCCTCGTATATGTGTGAACATGCCTATTTGCATTGATATTAAGATAAGATTGTGACAAAGGTCATGTAAATTAAGAAAAAGATGAGAATTAAAGAGGAAGTACTATTTTGAGGGATGTGTCGGACGCTGTGACTAATATTATAATTCGAGATTTATGTCGCACGCCAAGATGAATATTATAATTCAAAAGTTGTGTCACACGCCATAATGGATACTATGATTCAAGGGTTATGTTGCACGCTCTGATTGATGGATAGACTAAAAGCCTCCTATAGTTTTGGACTGAGTGACAACAGGTGTGTATCACTAGGTCAAATATGCATCATTATACTTGACATTGCATTGCATTGCGTTACACATCTTTATCGTTTATGAACTTGTAAGTACCTTTTTGTAGAACTTGTGATGAATGGACCTGATCCTTATGTTGTTGATCTATAAATATTGGCGTGGTTATTGAGCTATATGGTATGCACATTATGAACTGTTAAGTTGGGTTGATTTTATGAAGGTTGTAGTTGTGCGGTTTCGATGGGAGAGTTAGGAGTTCGTATTTGTATTACTTGACTTGGAATTTAGGAGTTCTCTTGTTGGGTACCGTGTGGTTGGTTCTCACCCCTTGCTTCTATATTTTTGTAGTTTATGCACTTGAACCTTCGTGATATTCTCTCTCTCTCTCTCTCTTCTTATCTGAGGCTTTTTTTATAGAGATTAGTGAGTTAACGTTTTTGTCATCTTAGTGAACCCTCCTCCTATTTGTGATCTTGTTCTATTTTAGAGACAACATCATTTGAAACTTGTATTTTTCTTTCGAATGTATTATAATATATTAGAGGTTTGTGCATGTGACAACCAAATTTTGGAGGATTTTAATTAAGTTGACTTATCATCCATAGTTAAACTTTCATCGTTATTATCCTTCCGCATTTTATTGTTATGATTGGGTTTTAGGCTGACTTGTCTTAGAGGGATAAGACGAGTGCCATCACATCCTTTTTGGGTCATGACAATGTTGTTCATGGTGGTAGTCTTCTATTTTCTCCCACACTATTGTTCCGTGATTCTCCATAAATGAAAGAGGGTTTTATCATAGCGAAGCCGGTGTAGCAAAATAGTGGATTGTCATCGCAAAGGTCTCCAAGTTTCAACGGTTTGCCCTAGCAAACCCTTTCTTTGTTAATTGCTACAACTGGTTTGCTACAGCCAAAGAATAAAATATGCTTAAGTCAATTTTTCTCTCAGAAACTTAAAATATTCAAACTACAGAACCTCAGTGGCAAACTTTTCATGGTTAAAGGCTTTTCTCTCTCCTTGTTAAGTTTGTAAGGTATGCAGTCTCCATGTATTATTCTTTCATGTAATTTTTGATGGTGCGCTAAATAGTTCCTAAAAAAGATATCATGGCATGATCTTACTTTCTAAGAGTCTCATGTGTGGACTTTTGAAGTTTGGTCATACTGAGGATAACTACTGGAATGTAGAGTATCATATCACTCTAGTTGACTTGATAATAAGGTCACTAAAGTAATAGTTTAGGGCCTCCTACTTTTTCCTGAATATTTATCTTTTATATATAGTTAAAAAGATCTTATATATGGTTACATATGAAAGAGGAATTGTCATGATCCGAACCTGGGTCATAATGGTGCCTACCATCACCCCCGAGTAGGCAAGCCAAACCAAATTCAAACTTGCGGAAGATAATTATTTTAACTATAAATACATATGAATATGCAGAAAGGTACTAATATAACAAGAAAAGGTGAGTCGTAGTATAGATATGGAAGTATGATACAAAATATATAGTAGGTCCAAAAGTGACCAAAATAACAAACTAACACTAGACCAAAAATCCTGAACCTGGTATCGCCTGTATAGGAGCTACTAAGTATAAAAAGGATAAATATATTTACAATACAAGAAATTTGACTGTCAAAATATAAAATACACAACCCAGTACAAAGATGAAAGAACAACAAGTCTCTGGACACTAGGAGCTTAGCTCTATTTAAATCACCCATGGCTATGAATCACCAGGAACTCTCTAGAGGTGGCTCAAACTGTAAGCTATATTAAAAAGATGCAGAAGTGCAATATGAGTAGCAAAAACATGAGAAATCGAGTAGGCATCATAGGCTGACTAAGCTGAGAAAGATCCAATATAAATATAAGAAACACGAGGATACTAACAGAATAAGATTAAGCCATAAACTAAGACTAAAGGTATCTCAGGGTATGGTGAAAACAAATAACAACTAAGAATAATTTAATCAAATATCAGAAGACCACAATAATACCTATAAATCATAATACACAAAGATTATCAAGATGACAAAATAATAAAATAGTAAAATTTGAAAGATAGTCACAAGTCGTCTAAAATAGACCTAAGCATATCAACAATAAAGAATAAATTCAAAAATATGTCTAGGGACTACTTAAAAATATACGTCTAGCTTATCAACTATAATAAAAGAAAAACTCAAAGTATGTTTCTACGGGCTATTAGAAAATATATCTCAAACTTAGTAACAATAGTAAAAGCTGAAACAAGATAATGTATGCCATTCTTTATTCTTTTTATTCAATCCATGTTAACCACATATTTAAATAGTTATCAAGTTTAGCCAATTTCATTAATACACCACCATTTTAAGCATTCTCTTCAAGGTTTAACAAAAAATGCAAAATCAAAGGCATGAACTATATATGATTGTCACATATCACACATAATTAAAAAAAATTTGATCAAGCACCCAAAATTTACCAACATGATACTCCAACATTCCAATTTCAAAGCCTTGGGCCCAACAATTTAATATTTACATTAAGAACAAGAAAAGAGTAATCAAAAAGTACATAAAAGGCAAAAATAATCAAACACCTTGTGGCTAAGTTCCACGTTATTTTAGAACCACTTATAAGAATACTAGACAATACAAACTACAAGAATCAACCAAACCTAAGGCTTTCTCGATGAATAACTATACTTAATTATCCAATGATGGCCATTATATTACTAAAGGAATCAAAACAACTAACAAATTCTAAATTACACCCTAAACATGCGACATTAGTCAAATTATATTTAATCCAATCAAATCATGTCTAAAAAGTGGATATTGTAACCTACCTCAAGACCAAAACCGCTTCTCGACTGCTATTTCAAAGCTTTTCCTTTTCAAACATCCTTTGAATAATGCCGCTCCATCAAATTATTAAAGGACACATCAAAACAAGACTAGCCATACCCATATTGCTATATATAAAAATAAATTAAAATTGATCAAGATTTGACATTGAACCCATCCATGAAATTGAAAAATCTACTTCTTCATAAAGCCCCAATTTGCTTAAGGAACTTATCCTCCCAAATAGGCACAATTTGAGCACTAAAAGACATAAATCAATCCCACCCAAAATTTAAACCCCTAAGGATCAAAAATAGAGAAAACAGGTATAATTGAGTGAAACTTACAATATCTCTGGAAGAGAAATCAGTCATGAAATATTTTCATATGAATTTCCAATCTAATGCAACAAAAATCAGAAAAAATGGTTAAGAATTGCTCTCAAAGTTTCAAAATACTATGTCTAAATATGGACTTAGAAACTGGGAATAGGCAATTAAATCACTGAATTACCAGAAAAAATGATCTTCGAAAATATGGGACTCAACTCACCATCGCATGGTCCCAATCGATTTACTCTCCATGATCACAGAGGTCATGCTCGCGAAGGTGGTGCTCAACACTTTAGGAATTTGGCATGTTCGTGATAGCCAACACCCCAGACCTCTACAATTGCTACCCAGGGGGTTCAAATGAGAAGCACAATGGGTTGCTGCACCAGAAGCTTAGTGACAACAATTCACCAAGGATAGAACTTCACATGATAGCTGTTTAGAATTCATTTGGAATATTGTCAATCAGATAAACTATACTATCCAATTGATAGTAACATTCCATGCTTAATGGAATCAATGTGAGCAATGGAGGTCGTCTCATTGAAATATTAATTAAAGTCAACATTTTCAGGGAAAGAACACATAAAATGCACAAAGGCCAAAAAACTAATTCTGAATATCTCGAGAACCAAACCAAGGCTATTTTAGACCAAATTTGTGCTATCAGAATTTTCACACCCAAGAACATTTAACCAAAATATTGACCGAATCCAAACTTGACAAAAAAATTTAAAATGACTAATCACATAAACTCAAACTGAAAGCCTCGAAACCCAAACCAACCTTCCTTTTAGATCAAAATGAACTTTTTGGAGTTGATGAAACTGTCAAAATTTTTATTTGATGTTTGAATCTCCAAGTATTGACTTAAGTCACTCTTTTTTCACTTTACATCTCTAAAATAAGAAAAAAACATACAAAACTTATTCGACCGCCTCAAAGAACTTGCCACCCATTTTAAAACCACACAAAAGCTATAACAAAGCTATGGAGAAAGGAAAAAGTAGTAGAAAGATGCAAAATCACTTAAATGACCTTGGAGGTCATTAAATTATCCACTATAAAAGGACGTTCATCCTCAAAAGTCAAATAGAAGGCAATATCTAAAGGCTAAAAAAGGTGAGGACATCTAGTCTGCATTTCCAACTTGATCTCTTAAGCAGCCTCCTCGATTGAATGATGTCTCCATGACCCTCATTAAAGAAATCTCCCTTGACCTTAGCTTCTCAGCACATTTATCTAGAATGGATATAGGCTACTCATTAAAAGCTAAGGACTCATAAACATGAATTGAATTCCACTGGAGCATGTGAGAGTTATGTGATATATATCACCATAGTATAAAAATATGGAACACAAGGTGGACACTCAAAAAGTTTGGGGGGAAGGCTAACTTATAAGTTACCTCTCTTATTCACCTTAGGTTCTCAAAA
This sequence comes from Solanum virginianum, assembly GCA_000787875.1. Classification (NCBI taxonomy): domain Eukaryota; kingdom Viridiplantae; phylum Streptophyta; class Magnoliopsida; order Solanales; family Solanaceae; genus Solanum; species Solanum virginianum. The sequence continues at coordinate 74,587 of DF358871.1, read as the reverse complement.
TGCTCAATGAACCTAGGGTTAAGCTTAACTCTCCTCTCGAATCTCATCAGGTCCTTCATAGGCAATACTTCCATAAATACCTAATCACCAACCATAAACTCCAAAGGCTACACCCTTTGATAGTATAACTCTTTTATCTACTTTGGACAGTATAAAGTCTCTCCTGAGTCATATGAACCTATCCATCAGTTCACTTACAAAATCAGTACCCTAAGGTCTAACCTCAAAAGCATCAAGCCAACTCAGTGGTGACTAACACCTGCCATGTACTGCTCAAAAGGTGCCATTTAGATACTTTAATAGTAGCTATTGTTATATTCAATCTCTTCCAAAGCTATGAAATAATATGACTGACCCCCAAAATCAATAACATAGGCTTGAAACATGTTTTTCAAGACCTGGATGGTCCTATTTGACTCCATCAACTGGGGGTGGAAAGTTGTGCTGAGATTAACTCAAGTACCTAACTCTCTCTAAGTGGTCCTCTAGAAATAGATGTGAACTGAGGACCATAGTTTGAAATGATATATACCAGCAAACCATGCAATCAGATAATCTTTTAGATGTAAATCTTAGCTAACCTCTATGAACTATAAGTAGTCTGAACTAGCAAAAAGTGAGTAGACTTGGTCAATTGATCTACAAAGACCTAATTATAATTAAAACATTGGGACCTACATGTTAAAACCACTACAAAGTCCATATCTACATGCTCCCATTTCTACTTCGTAATAGGTAATTGTTGTGTCAAATGACCTGGCCTCTACTAGTTGAACTTTACCTACTAATAATTCAAGCACCTAGCCATAAAAGTAGACATATTTGTCTTCATCTCAAACCACCAGTGATGTTGTCGTAAGTTATGATAAATCTTCCACTTGACCAAGATGAAAGGAATATATAAAATAATGGGCTTCCTCAAGAATCAACCTAACCAAATATCTAACTCCGGGAATACAAATATGACCCTTATTAATCAAAATGACCTACGAATCTAAAGGTGATGTGATAACACCCAATTTAGGATCCTCTAGTGTACAAAAACTAGGTAGAAAATGACCTGAACTTAAGTTCATAAAGGTGCCTTACGAACCATAGGAGGAGTTACATTATGTAGGATCGACCCTTAAACATGATCTTTAGGAAACGGAAAAAAATTTCAAGTGTGTGGTAACCCCCTACCTAGTAACGACCCATAGAAAGGACGACAGTCCGTAGATAGGGTCATGAGTGAGACTATCAGACAAGAAGAAAATTTAGAGTTTGCTGAAAGTGACTTACATGTTATCAGCATAGCTTGTAGAATAATGCATGACCCATAGAATCCCTTCATGGATAAGGTCCAAAAAAGTGAAAAAATGACTAAGTTTGGAAGGACTTTATGAGTCCAACAATGACCTATAAGTCCATGTACTGCCCATAAAATAGTTTCGTGGTTTTGCATTCAATAAAATGGTTTCAAGAACTTTGGAAAAGTTAATAGGATATATAGGACCTATGGTCTGGGGTTCATTCCTAAAACGCCCCAAAATGTGCTTCGAAATACACATTATCGTAAGTTCCATATATCTCAAACCCATATGTGATATCAAAAATCCAACTTCACATTCTAGATCAAGGGGTAAAATTGAGTGGGGAATGGTTATAACCCTCATTTTAGATGATCCATAGCAAAAAATAATATTCACTAATTATTTATTTCCATAGAGCATCTGCTTCCTAGCCGCGATGCGCGAGGGGCGTGGAGCAGTATAATTCCTCCTTCGTATTTGATCCACGTTGTGGACTAGACACGAACTAGTAGAACATTTTTCTTAGTTTTTCTTATGTCCCTAAGGGCATTGAGGTCATAGCCCCATGCCCACTCAAACCTAAAATCACCCATACTTAGCCATTTTTCAACTCTATAACTCACAAAACCCTCTCTCAAACCCCTCTAAGACTATCAATTCTCTCATTCTAAGAATCTCAAGCTTAACTATGGAACTCAAGGATTCATTTCAAGTTGTAAGACTACTTCAAGTTCACCTCACAGACTTCAAGGTTTAAGGTATATTGGTTTTGTCCATTGGATCCCTTTTACCCACAGAGCCCAACCTTCCCTTTTCATGAAAATTGCATGTTTTCAAGTTGTATTACCTATGGGTTTCTCTTATCATGGATTATGAACATAAATTATGTTAGAGTTTTATGAAATAATGACTGATTAAGCATGACCATCTATTTCAAGCTTATTCCATGAATTGATTTTATCTATTAAGACTATGCATGTTTTGAGCTATGAAACTATGAATTATCACGAGCCTTTGTAATGGATTTCAAGGTACCCTACATGACGGCTTTACTACATGTTGGTGGGTTGATTTGCATTGACTTACTCATCTTATTTCACTCTTGAATTTCATGATTTTAAACAAGTATCATGAACCTACTATGTGTTTGATAAAATGTCAAGACAAGAATTCCTAAGTTATTGATAATCTATTATTTGAATTACAAGTCAAGTGACTATATGATGATTAAGGGCTTTCAAGCATGTATTGAATTCATGAAAATTATTTATGATTTTACAAGTATCAAGTCAAGCCCTATTTCAAGAATTTTTACCTTTTTTGAGCCATTCATGTTAAAGCAAGGGTTTCTATATGATTATGATCTACTCTCGTATTCAAGATAGGCTCACCAACAGAGGTCAAGCATGTTTCAAGAGCTACTAATATCATGTTTCCATATATCTTACAAGTTATACAAGTTATGATTATTTTAAATATTCTGTGGGATTTGAGTTAGCACTGATTGAGGCTTAAGATGGGGGCTCGACTCAAAGGGTCCTGACATAAAGTCTTTTGTCTCTAAACTATGTACCATCATAGGATTATGATTATTACCCTTGCTATACTAGTGGATCCATCCAATTCATGTTATCATGTTTGGTTTGCCTTGGCAAGTAGACCACACTTCGTCGGGGGCTGTCATGCCTGGTCACCTGAACCGAGAGGGTATCAGGGCTCACAATCCAAGTTAAAGCTGCTTGGTCGATGTTATTTGAGGTCACTTCCCACATATGTATGCTATATATTGTGCAAGGTGAATGATATACAAGTATGTTTTATTATGAGCATTGATCATGCATGCCTTATTGAGATTATATATTTATTGCTTATGATTATGCATTTTGACTATATTGGCTTATGTCTTGTTACATTGCATCCCCCATACTTAGTACATTCAAATGTACTAATGCATACTCTATGCCTATATGATATTACCATGTGGGGACAGTAGCTTCATTTTATCATCCTCCATGTTACTAGTTCGATACTTCAGAGATAAGCTTTGTTGAGTCCTCAAGCCAGAGGACACTATCTACATTACTCTTGCTATTTTGAGACTTCATTATGTTGAACACTTATTATTATAAGGGTGAGCCTGGAAATTGTCTTGGCCCCTTGTTGGATATTATCATGTACTTATGCCATGAGCTTGACTCTTCTATGCTTTTATGAACATCAAGAATTTCCTTAGTCTTGCTTCTCATTTTATTATATATCTTATTGTTCTTTACTTTGCTTTCGTGACTAAGGATGTATGATTGATAGGCTAAGAGGCTTGTTTGGGGTCCCTTCGAGTTCCTATTTGTCTTGTCACGTCTAGGCCCTAGACTTGGGTCATGACCAACTTGGTATCAGAGCACAAGGTTATTAATGGTCCTTGGAAATCCAACACACTGTATTGATTAGAGTCTTATTCATGGTTGCGAGGCACGCCATAATTATGAATGGGAGGCTATGAGGCATTTTAGGAAATGTTCCACTTCTTTATGATCTATATCGTGCTTTAGGTGTAATATAAGGCTTTTCTCCTACCGAATGCTCTTGTTTCCTTCTAAATCTTGCCAATTCCAAGGGGAAGCCTAAGGAGAGGTCATACTCCCGAAGGGCAACCGACCCCTCCCGCTCTTCAATTTCCCAAGATAGAGGGGTAGCCCAAGAAGAGTTTTGAGATGCTATCACAACGTTGGCCTGTGCTATGACCAACCAAATAAACCAAGGGACCCAAGGCCCCTCATGCTCCCACTCTGGCCTTTAGGGTGAGGGATTTCACAAGAATGAACCCACCAGAGTTCCACGGATCTAAGCTGAAAGAGGATCCCTAAGGGTTCATCGATGAGGTGTATAAAGTGTTATCTATCATGGGGATCAATGTGAAAGAGAAAGCAGAGTTGGCGATCTTCCAACTCAAAGGTGTGGTTCAAATTCGATTCACCCAATGGAAATTAGAGAGAAGAGATGATGATGTTATTCCTTGGGAGGAGTTCAAAACCGCAGTCCTCAATCATTTCTTTCCTATCGAGCTAAGGAGAGCAAAGATGATGGAGTTTATAAACCCTAAGCAAGGTTCCTTGACTGTGAGGGGTATGGCCTCAAGGTCAACAAGCTTTCCAAGTATGCTCCACATTTAGTGCTAACCCTAGAGACAGAATGAACAAGTTTGTGTCAGGGGTGTCTGACTTGGTTAAAGAGGAGTGTCATACTGCCATGCTAGTGATTGATATGGATTTTTATCAGCTCATGACTTATGTCGAGCAACTAGAGGCGGAAAAGCTTAGAAAAAGAAGAAGCGGTGAGTCTAAAAGGGCTTGTTTTGAAGGTGGATTCCAATGTTCCAAGGGTGACCAGTTTCCTCAAGGCCACAAGTTCCAAGGACAAGGGTCTTCCAATGCTCCTAATAAAAAATTTGCTAATGATAATCTAAGCTTCCAAGGTGGTAATGGTGGGATGACCCACCCTAAGTGCCAAAAATGTGAAGAAACAACGATTTTCCATGTTTGAAAAATTCTAATGCTTGTTTTGGTTATGGTGATGTAGGTCATAAAGTTATTGATTGTCCTCATGCTCAAAACAAAGGTGTCATCCACAAGGCCAAGGTGCTAATTTGGGTCCAAAGGCAAAGGTAGGCCAACAAGGGGGGTGCTCCAATGCAAAATAGATTCTATACTCTTCAAGAAAGGTAAGAGAAGGATGAGGTACCTGATGTCATCAGTGCTATGTTAAAGGTTCTTGATTTTGATGTGTATGAATTGATAGATTTGGGTGCCACTCTTTCTTTCATTATTCCTTTTGTTGCCAAAAAGCTTTATGTGAGTCCCGAATTATTGTGTGAACCATATGAAGTGTCTTCCCCTGTTGGTGATATCATTGTTGCTAAAGGAGTCTAAAAATTATCTCGTGTTCATATTGCATAAAGTGTTCCCTTGTGATTTTGTCAAATTAGATATGGTGGATTTTGATATCATTCTTGGGATGGATTGGTTACATGCATATTATGCTTCTATTGATTGTAGAACCTGTAGGGTTAAATTCTAATTCCCTAATGAGCACATTCTTGAGTGGGAAAGTTGTGATGTGTGGTCAAAGGTAGATTCATTTCTTGTCTTGAAGCCCAAAAGTTGATTTCTAAAGGTTGCCTTTACCAACTTGTGAGGGTTAGGGATGTTGAGTACAATGTCCTTTCTATTGAGTCAGTTTCGGTGCTTAGTGAGTTTCTTGATGTCTTTCTCAATGAGCTTCCTAGTGTTTCTCCCCAAAGGGAAATAGACTTTCATGTAGACCTCCTTTCTGATACTCAACCCATTTCTATTTCTCCTTACCGTATGGCCCCGACGAAATTGAAGGAGTTAAAGGATTAATTGAGGGATTTGTTAGAGAAGGGTTTCATAAGGCCTTGTAAGTCACCTTAGGATGCACCGGTATGATTTGTGAAGGAAAGAGATGATTCTCTTAGAATGTGCATTGATTATCGGCAACTTCATAGGGTTACAATAAAGAACAAGTTCCCTCTACCAAGGATTGATGACATTTTTGATGAACTACAAGAGGCTAGTCATTGCTAAGATTGATCTTCAGTCCAAATACCACTAAGTGAAGGTTAGGGAGTGTGATATTCCTAAGACGGCTTTTCGAACTAGGTATGGGCACTTTGAGTTTGTGGTTATGTCCTTTGGGTTGACTAACGCACTGACTATATTTATTGAGGTGAAGGTGAGGGAGAGTGATATTCCCAAGACAACTTTTTGGACTAGGTATGGACACTTTGAGTTCGTAGTTATGTCCTTTAGGTTGACTAATGCACCGGCTATATTTATGGATCTCATCGCACTGACTATATTTATTGATCTCATGAATAGGGTCTTTAAACCCTACCTTAACATATTTGTGGTGGTCTTTATCGATGATATATTGATATTTGCCAGGAGTGAGGAAGAACATGTGAATCACTTGAGGGTGGTGTTGCAAATCTTGAGAGAGAAGAGGTTGTTTGCTAAATATGAAAAATGTCAATTTTGGTTGAAAAAGGTTGCTTTTTCAGGGCATTTGTTGTCGAGTGATGGTATAAGGTGGACCCTAAGAAGATCAAGGTTATTAGAAATTGGCCTAGACCCTTAACTCCTTTGGATATTAAGAGTTTCTTGGGTTTGGCGGGTTACTACCGGAGGTTTGTGAAAGGTTTTTCTTCTATTGTTTCTCCTATGACAAAGTTGACTTAAAATAAGGCAAAATTCATGTGGATCGATGAATATGAAAAGAGTTTTCAAACCTTGAAAGATAAGCTTGTCTCTGCTCCTATCTTGGCTCTACTGGAAGGGTTGGAAGAGTTTGTAGTATATTGTCATGTCTCATGGATTGGTTTGGGGTGTGTTTGGTTGCACAATTGCAAGGTGATAGCATATGCCTTTACACAACATAAGGTGCATGAGAGGAATTAGCCCACCCATTATCTTGAATTGGCAGCCGTGGTGTTTACTTTGAAGATTTAGGGTCATTACTTGTATGGGGTTCATGTTGATGTGTTTACTGACCACAAGAGTCTCCAATATGTGTTCATCCAAAAAGATCTTAACTTGAGACAAAGAAGGTTGTTAGAGATCCTTAAAGATTATGATATAAGTGTGCATTATCATCCCGGCAAAGCCAATGTTGTGGCCAATATTCTAAGTAAAGTGTCCATGGGTAGTCTAGTTCATATTGATGATGGTGGCAAAGAGGTTGCTAGAGAAGTTCACCAGTTGGCTAGATTGGGGGTTAGGTTGGATGAGAATAAAAATGGTGGTGTAGTGGTTGTTGATGGTTCTAAATCTTCTTTGTTTGAGGAAGTAAAGTCAAAACAAGATCTGGACCCTGCCTTGCTAGAGTTGAAGACCTTGGTGAAGGATGGAAAGGAGGAGGTTTTCTCTCATGGGGGAGATGGTGCCCTTAGGTACCAAGGTAGGTTGTGTGTGCCTAATGTTGATGGTTTGAGGGAGAAAATTCTTGCTAAGGTCCATAATTCTTTTTATTCTATCCACGCGGTTCCACTAAAATATATAGAGACTTGAGAGATGTGTATTGGTAGGGAGGAAGGAGGCCCACAATTCATTCTATTCTATTCACCCAGTTCTACAAAGATGTATAGAGACTTGAGGGAGGTGTATTAGTGGGGTGGTACGAATAGGGATATTGCAAAGTTCATATCCAGATATCACAATCGCCAACAAGTGAAAGCCGCACATCAAAGGTTGGGTGTTCTAGCCCAAGACATAAAAATTCATACTTGGAAGTGGGAAGAGATCAACATGGATTTTGTGGTTGGGTTGCCTAAGACTAAGAAACACTTTGACACTATTTGGGTTGTTGTGGATGGAACGACAAAGCTGGCTCACTTTCTACTAGTCAAAACTAATTATGGTGCTGAAGATTATGCTAAGTTATACATCCATAGGTTGGTTAGATTGCATGGGGTGTCCTTGTCTATCATTTCAGATCGTGGTACTCAATTGACTTCTCACTTTTTGAGGTCCTTCCTAAGAGGTCTTGGTGCAAAGGTTAAGCTTAGCACAACTTTTCATCCTCAAGCGAATGGTCAATTAATTTACTTCTCACTTATGGAGGTCCTTCCAAAGAGGTCTTGGTACCAAGGTTAAGCTTAGCATAACTTTTCATTCTCAAATTGAGGGTCAAGCTGAGAGGACTATCTAAACTCTTGAGGATATGCTTAGAGCTTGTGTTTTGGAGTTTAAGGGTAGTTGGGATGAACATCTCCCACTTATCGTGTTTGCTTACAACAATAGTTTTATATGGTAGGCATTGTAGATCATGGGTTGGGTGGTTTGAAGTAGGGGAGATGGCTTTGCCAGGTCCAAATATGGTCATGGAGGCCTTGGAGAACATGAGGTTGATAAGGGAAAGACTAAAAACAGCCCAAAGTAGACTGAAGTCCTACTCCGATGTGAGGAGAAGAGATCTTAAGTTTAAGGTTGGTGATTGGGTTTACTTGAAAGTCTCACCATGAAGGGTGTGGTCCAGTTTTGCAACAAAGGGAAATTAAGCCTAAGGTTTTTGGGTCGTTAAAAAGTTTTGAGCAGAGTGGTTAAGGTTACATATGAGTTGGAGTTGCCTATGGAGATGAATATGGTTTATGCGGTATTCCATGTGTCCATGTTGAGAAAGTGTGTGGGTGACCCAAATGCTATAGTGTCCTTGGATGTTGTTGGTTTTGTAGAAGATAATTTGACCTATGAGGAGGTCCCGATGGAGATTTTGGATANAGTTTCAGCCCTCATGTCATTTTGCATGCATTCATGTTTATGTTAGCACGTTTATGGTGATTTTTTACTCTCATGTTGAGATTTTCGAAAATGATGCTCAAATGCATTTGTTGCATTTATGTGGGGCTGAAATCTTTATGATTACTTCTCGTATGCATGTTTTTTTGACATTCGAGGACAAATGTTCCCAAGGGGGAGATATTGAAATGCCTCAACATGTGCTTCAAAATACCCATCGTAATTTCCATATATCTCAAAAACCATCTATAATATCAAAAATTCCACTTCATAATCTCGATCAGGGGTTAAATTCAATGGAAGATGGGGATAACCCAGATTTTAGAGGACCCTTAGCAAAATATTATATCTCTTATAGGGGTTAAATTCAATGGAAGATGGGGATAACCCAGATTTTAGAGGACCCTTAGCAAAAATAAGTTTTGCTAATTTCAGATTTCCAGAGAGCATCTGTGCCTGGTTGCGATGTGCCAGGGGCACAGAGCAGTGTAATTCCTCCTTCGCATTTGGTTCGCATCGCAGAATGGATGCCGACCAGTACATCATTTTCCTTAGTTTTTCTGATGTGCCGAAGGGCATTGGGATCATAGCCCCATGCCCACCAAAACGTGAAGTCACCCATACTTTAGCCATTTTTAAACTCTATAACTCACAAAACCCTCTCTCATACCCCTCTAAGACTCTATCAATTCTCTTATTCAAATCTAAGGATCTCAAACTCTACTATGGAACTCAAGGATTCATTACAAGTTGGAAGACAACTTCAAGTTCACCTCACAGAATTCAAGGTTTAACGTGTATGGATTTCGTCCATTGGATCCCTTTCACCCATGGAGTCCAACCTTCCATTTTCAAGAAAATTGCATGTTTTCAAGTTGTATTACCTATGAGTATCTCTTATCGTGGATTATAAACATAAATTATGCAAGGGTTTTATAAAATTTTGATTGATTATACATGACTATCTATTTCAAGCTTATTACATGAATTGATTTTCTCTATTAAGACTATGCATGTTTTGAGCTATGAAACTATTAATTATCATGAGCCTTTATAATGAATTTCAAGGTACCTTACATGAGGGTTTTACTATATGTTGGTGGATTGATTTGCATTGAGTTTACTCATCTTATTTCACTCTTGAATTTCATGATTTTGAATAAGTATCAGGAACCCACCATGTGTTTGATAAAATGTCAAGACAAGAATTGCGAAGTTATTGATGATCTATTATATGATTTACAAGTCAAGTGACTATGTGATGATTAAGGGCTTTCAAGCATGTATTGAATTCATAAAAAGTATCTATTGTTTTAAAAGTATCTATTGTTTTAGAAGTATCAAGTTAAGCCCTATTTCAAGAATTTTTACCTCTTATGAGCAATTCATGTTAAAGCAAGGGTTCATGTATGATTATGATCTACTCTCATGTTCAAGTTTGGCTCACTAGTAGAGGTCCAGAATGTTTCAAGAGCTAGTCATGTCATGTTTCCATGTATCTTACATGTTATGATTATTTCAAGTATTTCATGGGATTTGGCTTAGCACCAATTAAGGCTAAAGATGAGGGCTCGACTCAAGGGGTCCTTAGATAATGTCTTTAGTCTCTAAAATATGTGCCACCATAGGATTGATTATTTCACTTGCTATACTAGTTGATCAATGTAGTTCATGTTATCCTGTTTGGTTTGCCTTAGCAAGTGGACCACACTTCGCCGAGGGGTGTCATGCCCGTTCACTTGAACCGAGAGGGTGTTAGGCCTCGGAGACCAAGTTTTAACTGCTTGGTGTATGTTAGTTGGGATCACTTCTCACATATTTATGCTATATATTGTGCAAGGTGAACTATATAAAAGCATGTTTTAGTATGAGCATTGATCATGCATGCCATATTGAGATTATATATCTATTGCCTATGATTATGCATTTTGACTATATTGGCTTATGTCTTGTTGCATTGCAACCCCCATATTTAGTACTTCAAAAGTACTAACGCATACTCTATGCCTATATGATATTATCATGTAGGGACCAAAGCTCTTTTTAATCATTCTCCATGTGTCTAGTTCGATACTTCGGAGATAACCTTTGGTGAGTCCTTAAGTCCGAGGACACTATCTACTTTACTCTTGCTATTTTGAGACTTCATTATGTTGAACACTTATTATTATAAGGGTGAGCTCAAAAGGTTTCTTGGCCATATTATTATTATGTTGAACACTCATTTCCATGTTAGAGGTGTTGTTGTATATTATGATGCACTTATGCTATGAGCTTGACTCTTCTATTCTTTTACAAATATCAAGACTGCCCTTAGTCCTACTTCCCATTTTATTATATCTCTTATTGTTGTTTACTTTGTTTCTATGACCAAGGATGTGTGATTTATATGCTAAGAGGCTTGTTTGGGTCCCTTTGGGTTCCCCTTCACCGTGTCACATCTAGGTCCTAGACTTGGATCGCGACAATTCCATAGCCTGTAAATGGGCTTTCGTAAGATGAAATTCGACAATTTTAATGAGAGGTAGTTTGGTCATTTTTTTCATTTCTACTCCTAAACCCTATTAATTTTTTGAACAAAAAGACCCAAAACCATCCCTTTAAGCGTTAGTTCCCTATGTTATTCCCTCATTCTTCCACTCTCAAATTTCCCAAGGCAAAAAAGGGCATTCCTTTTCCAGAATAAGCTAAGGAGGCTAGGGTTTCCATATGGGTCTTCTCTTCGGACAAAAAACTTTCATGCTTTCCAAGTCTACTATGGTATATGAGCTTGATTTATGGGTATCCTTCCAACCATAAAGTCCACTTTAAAGTATTGTACCTTTTCTTTAAGTTCCTTTAAGATATTATGCATGTTTATGGTGATTTCCTATTGTTTTATGATATTAAATGATATTCATGATATCCTACGATATTTTACTAAGTAAATGCATGTATTTAAGCTATTGATGATGACCCCAGTGATGAGTTTTCTTGTTGATACGATGTCAACTGTTTTATATGCTTCCCAAAAAGTATATTTCCATGATTTATGATTGTTCCATTTAAAAGCCTAGCCCACCTAGTTTTCAAGTGAACTTTGTATGATTTATGTTGATTATTAAGGCAGTAAAATTAAGTTTTAAAGTTATGATTTGTCAAAGATATAAGCATGCTGACAATTTCCCTAACAATGCTTAATAAAGGTCCCTAACATAAAAGGAAAATATTCACTTGGTTGTTCCTAAGTTTGAGCTACTCCTGCGATTGCTACTTATGATCTAAGTTATATTTTAAAGATTCTGTGGGGTGACTTAGCACTAAGTGGACTTAAGATAGGGTTTCATCTCGTTAGTTGAGGCATGGTCCATTAGAGCTAAATATCAAAGTCCCTAACTATGTTTCATGACTCGGAGCTAGGGTCTAGGAGTGACATGGCAAATAGGAACCCCAAAGTCCCCAAACAAGCCTCAAAGCATCCAAATTCACATCATTAGTTCGGAAGTGCATAACGGAATAATAAACACATAGTTCTAAGGGATGGGAAAGTAGGACTCATGAGGATGTCATAGGGATAGGGATTTGCATGGATACACATAGTACATAACATATAGAAACTACACATAACATATATTGTAGGGATAGGGATTAACATGGATTCACATAACATATATCGAAGGGATAGAGATTAACATGGATTCACATAACATATAGCATATAAGGACTAAGGGGCAGGTAAGTATGACTCACTCTATGGGGACAAAATGGGACTTAGGATCTTCCACATTTCTACATCATATCATGAATACACATCATAATAACCATATCCAATAAATAGCCATAACCAAGGTATCCAAATAGCATAACATAACATATATTCGTACAAGAGTTTACATGATATCCAACAATTCCTACAATCATAGAATAGGATGGGGAGCAAGACATGTCTTGGGCTTATAGTCAAAGTAAGTATAACATAAACAAAAGCAACATAAAGTAGATAGATGATAGCTTGTCCTTAGAATATAGGACTCACTACAACAACTTTCTCAAACACAAACTAGCCATCAGATGGTGGATGAATGTAGTCTTCGGTCCCTACATGGTTAGATAATGTAGGTAAAAAGTATGCATTACTACATTTGAATATACTAATTATGCGGGCATGCAATGCATATAAACTTACTAAACTTTCATTCAATGTTAGATGACTAGGACACATATATAGAAATAATCATATAACCAAAGAAGAGTAATATAAAAATATGCCATGAAATCCATGATGCATGCAGTGCAAAGATGACGAGGGTACATATATAGAAAGAAGAATATACCCAGAGAAGGTATATAATATGTCATGAAATCCATGATGCATGAAATGCATAAAGCTTATATAAAGAGGGGATGAGACCTCAACTGACATATAAGACCAAACGAGCTATTACTTGGAATTTTGATGTTATGCCCACACCAGATAAAAGGTGGTATACTTACCAAAGGTAAACTATCCTTCTCCTTAAAGGTACCTCTATTTTGAAGAAGCAACCTTCCTTATGGGCACCTCCATCTTGATAGGATTTTCATATCATATCATATCAAAGTTGTAACCATACCTTACGGACACCCCCATTTTGGTAAAAGGTTACCATACACTTATACCTATAGTGACACATAGTTCAAGCGAAAGGAAGAGGATCCTTGGGGATGGTCGTAATGCCCCCAATCTCATCGGTGCTAATTCATCATCCCATAAGAATATTTAAATATGTATACATGTTTTCAAAAGAGGTACCAGTCATTTCAAATCATTTCAATGTATACTTAGGATTAAAATATAAAAGTTCTTCATAATCATTCACACTTGGGCTCAAAACCCAGATCATACTTCAAATCATACTTTTCATCCATAGGAATAGCTCATTCACATATATTGACATGGTATAAACACCCAAAATACTCAAAGAGCCATATCATAGACATTTATGTAATTATATTCCTATCATAACTTTATGTGAGATTAACTCCCCTAATATTTTTTATGAAAATCATATGTGAGTTTAACCCACAAATCATTTTATGAAAATCTAATGCTCATGTATGTATATGCCATGAATGATATATGAATAGCATAGGCAACAAAGATTCAAACTTATCAATAAATATAATATGATACTGAAGTAAATTCATATTTCAAACCACAATTTAAATCACCCATGCTTAGATCAAACTTTAAAGAGACAATGCATATTCAAACCTTTATATAATCATGCAATTCAACATATTAGGGCTTAAATCACTTTACATTCAACAATAAAACATAACCAATTTCTTAATTAAATAAAAAAACAATAGTCTTAAAGACCCTTATTTGAAGTAAGGTTAATTTCATAAATCAAGTGCAACAAAGTTTGGGATCTTCATGGTTGAAAGGGACCACGAATCAATCTCACATAACGAAGAAGAAACAAGAAGAATTTGATGATGAAGAGAGTTCTTCCTTAATCCCAAAGCTAAGCCTTCGCTAGTTCACTTAAGAGGAGTTCTTATGAGAGAGTTTGAATAATTCTAAGTGTTGAATTGAATTTGGATGAAAAAAGAAGAGTATAGGTCTTTTGAGAGACTTATGATAGGTTAGAAATTCATAAATGATCCTTAGGAATAGCCAAAATTACAAGAACAAAATTAATGAAATAGAAGTAAAAATGTTGTCACGGGTCCTACAGAGGTCACACGAACCGTGCAGGGGTCACACGGACCATGTGGCCTTTCATGGTGGAACACTTAGGCAAAATTTCACTGACAAAGTTTCAATATGGTGATTCTATATTTAAAAATTTTACACACCTAAGACCCATATGGAGGGCCTAACGACTGATGAGTCATAGAAATATGACTCTTATAGTGCTTTAAACGAAGGATTTTTGTGCGTTCTCAAGCAAATTTGTTGTTTTGATATGTGTTTTGGTGATTTCTCAGGAAAATGGCAAAGTATGGAGCAATGGATGAGCTATAGCGAAATGAAGGCAAAAAAAGAACACAAAGTGTTGGTATACTGAGCCCTCCACTATTTGTGTTCATCATACTAACCATAAGAGGGTACGTGGAAGTGAAAAGAGGAATGAGGAAGAAATAGAACCAAGTGAAGGACCACAGGGGCCTTCACAGTTTGTGTGACACTCCATGAGTCATGAGGCCTACCGTGGCCTTACACTTGGCATGATAAACTTGACATGACATGACATGGCGAGAAGATGGAGGAAAATTATCTAAGGCACATCCTACAGTACCCTTCATGGGCCATGGGTACCGATACGATCCATGTCATGCACTGTCTAAGTGATGTGAAAATAGGCCAACACCATTAAAAATTATAAGAATTGTGAATGTGAAAAGACACGAGTCCTGTCATGGGCTTTATGACCAACCACGGACCATGACGTGTGCCGTGAGACTAATGAGCTAAGTGGACAACATAGAAATGCATAAGGAAAGGGCCACGTGTCATTTCATGGACTGTGAACCTGCACAGGAGTTGTATCCCCTACACATGAGGCTGTAATGCAGAGTAAAGACCAATGGAAGTCAATTGTTGACTCACGAGCCTCGTGCTCATTAAGTCAAGCCACAGAATGAATGCCCAAGAATTCGATGCAGCTAGATAGATAAAGTTGGCCATGAAACCTGCAGGTGGGAGAAATGACGGTTTGGGTGATAATGAGCTTGCTGGTAATGGGGTGCCACCGGAGGCACCACTTCGGTAGGTACCACTTCTGCCACCCCTGCATCAACAACCCGGTGTGAGGCCTCAAGGTCCTCAGCAGCCCCAAGTAGTGAATGATGATGATGAGGGTGTTGGGACCACGTAGCAATAGTGTTTTCCCTACTGCCTGCAGGTGTCAAGTTTACCATCACTAGTACTATGCTGTAGATTCTACAGTTGAAAGCGTTGTTCAGCAGAGCAGCAATTGAGGACGCAAATCAGCATGTCATGAACTTCTTGGTGATATGTCAATCGTTTGATATTCCAAAGGTCAGTTAGCAAGCACTTAGGTTGCGATTATTTCATTATCTCTTTCTAGTGAGCCGACAAAGTGGTTGAATGAGCTCCATATGATTCCATCCACACCTGGAGAGAGTTGAAAGAGGCTTTCTTGGAGAGGTTCTTCCCTACATCAAGATAGCTGAAGATCACAAATGACATTGGGTCTCACAAGTAACTGCCGAATGAAGTACTATATGAAATTTGGGAGAGATTCAGGTAGAAGCTTAAGCAGTAACCCAATTACCATCTCACAAATGAGCACTTGAAAGCAGTCTTCTATAGGTCTTGCAACTTTGTGATGAATCCTATCATTGATTTTACTTGTAGAGGATCATACATATCTAGAACGTTCGCAGACATAGTGGTGAACTTGGATCAGGTAGCCAAGAATAATAGGGTGTGGTACACCAAAGATAGAGACCTCTCTGAGTTTATCTTTGAGATGATTGCAGAACAGCGACCTAAAGAGGAGGAAAGAGATTAAGACATGGCCCATATGCTGACACAGCTGGACTTGGTGATGAAGCGGCTACTAGATAGAGGCAGAGAAAATGTGAAAGTTATGGATACAATGCCTAGGTATGATGATTAAGGCTACAATTATGATCAGGAGGCAAATTTTTTAGGCAACTAGGGGGTTACTGGCCATTTAATGCCCGTAACCAAGGTCGAAACTATATTCATAAGAACTATCAAGGAAACTAGCAAAGCAAAGACAACTATAGCCTTCATGAGCAACAAAATAATAGTGGTAGAAACTCAAAATCAAAAGAGATGATGGCAAAGGTTCTTGATAAGGTATAGTCCAGTGAGGCAGAGGTGCGAGATATGAGAGGAGAAATGTTAAATATTTGGCAACTGGTCGACTTGCATTCTACCTCGATCAAGTAACTAGAATAGCAGATGGGGCAACTATCAACCTCATTGAATTAGGGAAAAGAAGGGTCACTTCCCAGTGACACTTTTAGAACAAAAAAATTATGTGTAGTCACCACGAAGAGGGGTAAGGTACTTTCTAACCCTATTATAGCTAGTGATGCAAGTATTGATAAAGCTGAAGGAAAGGTACCTGACCCCATAGAGGTGCATGTTGATAAGTGAGTGAAGAAATTAATGTGGTACCAACAGAGCTTGAGGTTTCTAAAGATTCCTAAGAGTCAGACAAATTAGTAACTCAGTCTCTACTAGCCATTCCCAAGCCACCACAACCATTCCCACAGAGGTTGCAGAAGCAGGTTAAAGATTACAAATTTCAGAAATTCTTATTTATGCTGAAGGAGCTTTTAGTGAGTATCCCTCTACTGGAAGCACTTCAGCAGATGCTAAGCTACACTAAATTCATAAAAGACTTAGAAAATAACAAGAGGACAACCATGATCGTGCCGGCAAACAATATTCATCACTATAGCACCATTGCTA
Organism: Solanum virginianum; assembly: GCA_000787875.1. Lineage (NCBI taxonomy): Eukaryota > Viridiplantae > Streptophyta > Magnoliopsida > Solanales > Solanaceae > Solanum > Solanum virginianum. The sequence goes on along the minus strand of DF358871.1, from coordinate 57,545 downwards.
CAAGATCCCTTATTGAGAAGAAGAAAGATATGGGAGCTTTTGCTATCCCATGTACAATTAGAGATTATGACTTTGCACAAACTCTCTATGATTTGGGCATCAGCATCAACTTGATGCCACTTATAGTTTTAAGCAATTAGGCTTAGGAGCCCTAATACCCACTACATTGCGGCTATTTATGGCAGACAAATCAGTGAAATGACCCATGGAGATTTTGTCCGATGTGCTTGTTTGTATGTGCAGGTTCATCTTTCCAATGAATTTTGTCATTCTAGACTATCAGGTGGATTCGAGGTCCCCATCATCATTGGGAGACCATTTTAGGCAATTGGCAAGGCATTAGTAAATGTGGAGCGTGGGAAGCTTACCTTTAGATTGAACACAGAAGAGGTAAAGTTCAGTGTGTGTGCTGCAATGAAGAGACCCAAAGATGTGGCTATAATGTCTGCCATAGATGTGGATAATGACTGTCTTTATAATATTCCACTTGAAGAAAAAATGAGCGCGGACAAGCGGTTTTGATGAACTTCCTAGAGGATGCTATCAATGGGTACAAAGACTCCGTGAATGCTTTGCAATGTAGAGGAATGAGATAATTTCTCCCAGGAAGCTAGATTTGGACCTGCAGAATAGACCGACTCTGCCATCCAAACCATCTATTGAGGAGCCTCCAGCTATGAAGCTCAAGAAGCTGCCCCAACACATAAGGTATGTATTTTTGGGCACTAATAATAATCTTACAATGATTGTGGCTATAGACTTCAGGAAGACTAGGTGAAAGCATTGTTGGGTGTCCTCCAAAATTTCAAAAGAGTTATTAGTTGGACTATTGCATATATTATAGTAATTCCTCCAGGGATATGCACGCATAAAATCAAGTTGGAGGATAATTATGTGCCCAACATCAAACACCAGTGCAGATTAAATTAACTTGTGCAAAAGGTAGTGAAAAAAGAAATTATCAAGCGGCTAGATGCTGGAGTGATATATCCCATCTTCGATAACTGGTAGGTTAGTCTAGTTTAATATGTCTCTAAGAAAGGTGGCATGATAGTGGTAGCCAATGATAAAAGTAAGCTCATCTCCTTGCGACCTGTCACTAGGTGGCAAGTGTGCATAGACTACTGAAAGCTGAATAGATAGACTTTGAAGGACCATTTCCCCATGCCCTTCATGGACCATATGTCAGATCGGTTGGCAAGTAAAGGGTGGTACTTCTTCTTGGATGGGTACTGAATCTACAATCAAATATCTATAGCACTGGAGGATTAGGAGAAGACCACTTTCACTTGCCCTTATAGGACTTTTGGCTTCAAGAGGATGCCTTTGGGTTATACAATTCCCTTGCCTCTTTCTAACAGTGTATGATGTCTATCTTCTCTTACATGGTCAAAGACATCCTTGAGGTATTTATGGATGACTCCTCTATAGTGGGTGATTGCTTTGACAATTGTTTATTGAATCTTAACAGGGCACTACAATGCTGTGAGGAGTCGAATTTGGTGTTAAACTGGGAGAAATGTCATTTCATGGTCTATGAGGGGATAGTCCTTGTCCATAAGATTTCTGATAAACTTATAGAGGTGGATAAGACAAAGATTGAGGTCATTGAAAAGTTGCCACCTCTCATATCTTTGAAAGGGGTCCAAAGTTTTCTCGAACATGTAGGCTTCTACCACCAATTTATTAAATATTTCTCTAAGATTTCTATTAGAGAAGGATGCCAAGTTTCATTTCGATGACAATTGTCGGCATACCTTTGAGACCCTAAAGCAAAAGTTAATTTCTAGACCTGTAGTAGTTGGACATGATTAGACTGCCTCTTTTGAGGTTATTTATGATGTGAGTGGAGTTGCTGTGGGTGTTGTACTCAGACAGAAGTGCAACATAATATTTTCATCCTATCTACTACTCTAGCCAGACCCTCGATGATGCTCAAAGGAATTATGTAAAGACTGAGTAGGAATGGCTAGCTGTGGTGTATGCATTTTTCAAGTTTAGGGCCTACTTATTGGGCATAAAAGTGATAGTGCACAGCCACCATGCAGCCTTAAGAAATCTCATGGCAAAGAAAGATGATAAGTCGAGGCTAATTAGATGAGTTCTCCTACTATAAGAGTTTGAGTTTGAGGTTCAAGACTGAAAAAGATCTTAGAATCAGGTAGCAAACCACTAGTCCAGGTTGGAGGATGAGTCAAAAGCAAATAATTGGTTGAACATCATTGATTCATTTCCCAATGAGCAGGTATTGGCAACTTCTGTTAACCTAATTCCTTAGTTTACTAATTTTGTTAACTTTTTGGTAAATGATGTTATGCCTGAGGGACCTAAATCTCACCAGCGAAAAAAGTTTCTGCATGATGTGCGTAGGTACTTCTAGAATGACCCATACTTGTTTCGAACATGTGTTGATGGGATCACCAGGTGATGTATTCTAGAAACAGAGATGATGAGTATCATGGAGGCCTATTATTCTTACTCAGTAAGGGGGTATCATGGTAGTTCTAAGACAGCGAAAAAGATTCTGCAATATGGGTACTACTGGCCCACCATCTACAAAGATGCCAATGACTTAGTGCTAGGTGTTATCAGTGTCAGTGATAGGGAAACATCTCAAGGCGTCAGAGCCACCCATGACTGCTATTCTTAAAGTAGAAATATTTGATGTCTTAGGCATTGGTTTCATGGGCCCATTTGTGAGTGTTGTAGTATGAAGTGTATCCTAGTGGTAGCGGATTATGTTTCCAAGTGGTTGGAGATTGTTCTATTGTCAAAAAAATAAAGAAAGAGTGTTGTCCAGTTTTTGAGGAGGAACATCTTCTCTAGATTTGGGATACCAAGAACTATTATTAGTGATGAGGGTTCTTATTTCTATATTAAAGTCTTCCATGTTGTGCTAGCGAAATATGGAGTACAACAACATACCCTATCACCCGCAAACAAGTGGACAGGTTGAAGTTTCAAACAAAGAGATCAAAGAGATCCTGACCAAGTATGTGAATGCAACAAGAACTGATTGGGCATGGAAACTAGATGATGCACTTTGGGCTTACAAGACAGCTTACAAGGCCCCCATTGGTGTGTCCCCATATCAATTGGCATTTGGTAATGTTTTCCATCTACCAATGAAGTTGGATCACAAGGCATTCTGGACTCTGAAGAAGCTAAACATGAAGTGGGATGAGGCTGCTAACTTGAGACTTGACCAACTCAATGAGTTGGATGAGTTTCTCCTCCAAGCTTATGAGAGTGCAACACTCTACAAGGATAGGATGAATCTCTAACACGACAAGCATATTGCTCAACAAAGTTTTAGTGTTGGTGATAAGGTACTATTGTATAACTCTAGATTGAGGTTGTTTCCAGGTATACTCAAGTCTAGGTGGTCTGGCCCGTATAAGATCGCCCAAGTATTCCTCCATAGTACAATTGATCTAGAAGCAGAAAATGGGGATCAATTCAAAGTCAATAGGTAGAGAGTGCAGAAATACTTGGGTGTTGCAGATTCTCAATAGTAAACATAGTTGCATCGTGCTGCGATGTTAAATCGAGCGCTTCATGAGAGGTAACCCATGCATTGTAATAGTAAAAAAAGAGCTTTAATTTATGTGTCATACATTTCCTTGTTTTTTATTTGTATTTTAGGTAAGTATAGGTGTCAATTTTGGAGTTTGTGCATTTATGCGTGATGGGAGGCAAGATATAAGCCTAAAGTGGCAAGAAATTTGGCCAAGGAAGTACCACGTCTGCCCACATGGGTCGTGAGGCACGGGATGCCCCATGGGGTCAAATGTAAGGGGGGTGTGTCATCAAGTACGTCATGCAAAATCGCAAGTATGGCCAGGTGGATGAACCACACGAATAGTACCAGGTCTATCGCCCCGTGAGCCTACCCGTGGAGGATGCACATGCTAGGTATGTCTTGCAAAATCTTAAGTGGTGGCAAACGACTGGTCGATATAGACTATCTAACATCTAATGACTTGTGAGTTCTGTCGTTTAATGATTGCACGTATTGTCCAGTTGAGCTTCACAACATAACTACACAAAAATGGTTAAATAGACTATGGCACATGTCACGACCCATGAGGCCTCCCATGGAAGTGGTATCGGTTCAACCATGCAAGGTAAGTATTTAAAAATTATTAAGGCTAGTTGGATAGATGGCCAAACGGACCGTGCCACATGACATGGGTCGTGAGGCCGTGTGTGGAGAGAGATAGTTGACTGGTCAACATAGTTGACTAAGGGAATTTAAGAAAACCCTCACCTTGCCCCAATAACTCACTCTTCAATCTCTATTCTCTCTCATCCCTCATGGCTCTCTATCTCTCTATCTCACACCTCTTCTTTCTCAAAGCCCCCAAAATTTCTATCTTATTTGTTATGAGTAGTGGGTCAAGTTCATGATACGTAGCACTAATCTTAGCGCGGGTTTCCACTTTTTCAAGCAAGTTATCACCTCCATTGGTTTTCATCAAGTAAGCACTCACATTCTTTATCTTCTAATGTAGATTTTGATGTGTACATGTGTAGATCTTTGTTCAAAATGGTTTTTTTCTTCGTTTAAAGAGTCATAATGCATTAATTTGGTGTTTGGTGTTGCATTTGGTGGTGAAAACCACCATTGTTTAGCTTTTAAGGTGTTGGCCATGGAAGCTCATGATTTTAGTGGATTTTTGTGATAGTTCTTAGTGAAACCGTGTTGTGTATGCTAATGTGTGGATGGATCGACAAGTAGGTAGTGTGAAATTACATATAATTGTGTGTGTGCTCACGTTGGGCTAAAATTCAGAAAAAGAAGCTTCTCACGATCGGTCCCACAGACCATGTGCTTTCACACAAACGATGTAACAGCCCATGTCACACCTTCAAACAACTACACTGTCAAGTTCCCTCTATGGGGCCTGTCACGGACCGTATCATGTTACACAGCCTGTGTGGGGTCCCCTTGAGCCCTTTCTACTTATGTGATATCTCCTAGTTTGGCTTTGAATTGATGTTCTACTTGTTTCTTAAGCACAATTTCCCTATGATAGACTGGGTAATGCTACTCTTAAGGGTTATCATCACTTTTATGGCAAAGTGGAAGCCTGAGTACCCGTTAGTGCGTCAACCTGCTTGTTCAAAAATTTCTAATGGTTTGTATTCATTTGTGATACTTACAGGTGCTATGGGTCCAAGTCGAAGGTTAACTAGACTTAGGGACGAGCCTGGGTCATGTCTCCAGGATTCGTTGACTGTATCATATAGCCATCAAGCTGGGATGACTCAGGCGATGACTCTTAAGGTGGGTCCGAGGCCCATTTTACTATAATGTCTCTCCTCACTCCCCTCGCACTACAAGGGCTCATGCAGCTGGCAAAACCATCGCCCCCTAGTTTGAGGAGGGGGTTGCATATATGGGAGTTGACAAGGAGGAGGATGCCCTGGAGTAGGAGGAGGATATCCCAGAGCAAAAGGATTAGGTGCAAACCCTAGAGGGTGGCGGGCATGAGACTGAGGATCAGGCCGATGAGATCGATCTCCGCGATAGTGATGATGAAGTTATACATTTTGCAGTCTCTTGGACAACAAACCCTGAAACTGCCAAGTGGCTTATTATATTTTTTCGGGGCCATTAGATAGTCCTAGTAGCCAATGTGATTTCACTCAGGGGCTGATCAAGGGCTCTGGGGGGTTCCAACGGTGGGTAGTCATTCTGGAGGTTCGAGTCCTCATATATCAACTCGATTGGATCCCGAAGATTAGAGATGTGTTTGAATCATATCCATTTGGTTAGATGGCATAACCATCTAGTTACTATGGGCGCGCCATCAATGAGGAGTTTAGCTCTAACTATGCTGCCAGTCTACTGAACTCCATATAGGGTAACTAGTCTAAAAGGTTAAAGAAGCAGCTCGCCTATAGGTTACCCCCCAGGCACATATTATGGTGTATGGTGTAAGTATGGACATTTTAGAGACCACCATCAATAGGTTCCTACTTGGTCTAGATTACCAGGCTCTTCTAGATGTACTATTCATGGCCAAAAACTCGAGGATCATAGATAAGGGGCTAATATCTGATGCAATGTCTCGGGCTAACTTTTGAAATTAATTGTAAAGCTGATCGCCATTCAGGGGGCTCATGTGCCTTGGGTTATATACCCTAAGGTCCCTATTGTCAAGGCTTCTCTAAATTTTGTTGCAAAGTTTTAGTGGTTAGTGGTGCAGACCATATTGCTGCCCAAAGGCAATGACAACACGCTCTAACCTTCATATGCCTCTGTAGTAGCATATCTGATGGCTAAGTTAGAAATATATATGGGATGGATTATAGCTACTGAGATGTAGGACCGGACTTTATCTAACAGAGGGGGCATGCCTTTTCCATTCTTGATTTGTGCACTTTGCAAAAGAGTCGATGTCCTTAATACACATTATTTAGATAAAAAGATGGCTCCAAAGAGTGTGGTCAATATTACACTAATTAAAGATGTCAAAAATCCTTTGATACAGGTTAGAACATGCATCTTGGGGGTCCTGCAAATTTTCCCCAAGTGGCCCTATAGTAACCCTTGTCATTTCAGGGTTGCACCACCACCCCACAGTTAGGCGAGGCTTCTGAGTAGCTCGAGGGCAGTTGTATAGTACCTCTAGTCCAGCAAAGGGTATGTATATGTTCCTTATGAGTTCCTGGCTAAGGTAGTGTGGACTAGTGGTAGAGATGGGCCATTGTTTATCAGATCGTCAAAAGGATGCCAGATATGGTCCATTTTCATGGACAACAAGCTATGGAACAACTACAAACTGAGCTTTTGGGATAAATCAACATCCTGCAAAATCATGTCAACACCTTGAAGGGATACTTCCATGATATGTTCGGGAGTATGTTCGGAGAAAAGATAAAGAAGATTATGCAAATGGTGAATGACATGAAGGCCCAAATTACACAACTTATAAGACAATACACTCACACTACACCAGCCATGCCTTTGGAATCTTAGATGAATCTATTTAATGCTCCCGCGGCACCTGTTCTAGATAAGACATAGGCACTCCACCTTCCCCACATGTTGCACCTGTGCCACCCACAAAGGAGCCCAAGAGGAAGGACAAAGGCTAGAGACATAACCACCGAAGTAGTCCTCCACCTAATCCCCAGAAAGAGAAAGAGTGGAAGATGCATAAGGCCATGAGAGCCCAGTGTTGAGTAGCTGTCGAACAAGAGGAAAGGGAGTGGTTGGTAATAGAGGTAGCAAGAACCTTCGGGAGCACCTTTGGATTGGACGCGACCTATGATGAAAGAGATCCCACCGGAGGGTCTAATCCTGATAGTATGACTGACACCTATGGCGTCCAAGGTATATTCTACTCCCTTTTTGAACTTTCTTTCTAGTTGTGGTGTAGTGAGGGCACTACATCATCTTTTTAGAGGGGGTATCAACACTGTTGACGCCTAGGGCGTCCTAGGTATATTTTATCCCCTGATTGTTCATTAACTTATGTTATTGTGTAGTGAGGGCACTACACTGTCTTTTTGAGGGGGTGGGTTATCCTGCCACTTGAGAGTTTTTCTTGCCATATTTCTTTTCTCTCAAGTGTATTATCTAGTAGAATTGGCATGTTTAGGTTATGATGTTATTAGATACAAGTGTTTATAGAAGTCTAGGGTAACCCATGTGTTGATATGCAAAAAATGTCCCAAGTTGACAATGTTACAATAAGATTATATGTGCATGCATCTCTTCTGGACTAAATTGTATGATTTTTGGTAAGCATGGTATGCATTGTATGGTTGGTATCTTGATGAATAAATCATGACTATATTGGTTGGTGCTAACTAGTGTAGAAGATGCGCCATGTGTATGTGAGCTTATTTGCATAATTTAGTCGACACACTTGTAAGATAGAATTTGCCTGGTTAGTCCCACCGAAACAATTGAAGAGCTGGATTAGGATGTGATCTTAGGCCCTTTTTGTTGACCAGTCACTTAGTCTAAATTTAATCAACCAAATGAAATTGTCCCTTTTGAACCAAAAGTTAAGCCTGAACAGACCTTTTCTTTGTAATCACCTAATTCACTTTCCCTATCTATCTGCTGATCTTTATTTTGGCCCTAGTCTCTCCAAGGATATCATGAACCTCCGCCTGGGTCAAAAGCCTAAGTTGAGGGTGGCTCTAGCCCTAGTCTTTTAGATAGATATTGTGAACCTTAACCCCAGCTAAAAGCTTAAGTTGAGGGTGGCTATTATAGGGAACAACAACAACAACAACAACAACAATATACCCAGGGTAGAATGTACATAGATCTTACCACTACCTCGTAAAGGTGGAGAGGCTGTTTCCTGGGAATAAGGTAGCTATTGTAGGGAAAAATAGAAAAATTAGTGTGGAAAAGAACCAAGTGATAGAGGAGAAAGGAAAGTAGGGTGTGACCGTGAGCAAAACAAATGAGTGAAAAAGAAAAAAGAATGAAAATGAGTGAATGAGCATGGAAATCACTCCCTGCACTGAGGAAAGTTGGAAATATAGGGGAAACAAGAGTTAGAGATCAAAATGTAAATGGTTGAGTCAAAGTAAGTGTCTTGGAGAGCCTATTAGATAATTTAATCCTAAATATGCCTCACCCGAGCCTGAGCCTGCGCTACAAGCCACAAAAGTCTTAATGTTATCCTAAAAAGGTCATTAGAGAGTCAAGGTGGTGAAAATAAGGGTAAGCATATAGTCGATACTTGTGTGTCCACTGAATATCACTTGTGAGAGTGAGTGTCCACATTCTAGTCTTTGTTTTACCTTTTTATATCGTGACTGAGACTTCTTTGTAGTGAAGGCACTATCTTTGAACTAATTGGTTGCTAATTCGACATAATTGTCTTTATTTTTGAACTTATGTGGGCTGACCATGCATGTATCAAGTTTTACTTAATCTTTATGGGTCCATTTGGGCTGTTAGCACATTCTTAAGCATGTTATCGGGGCATATGTGTTAAAGCTGTGGCGTTATCCATAGTTCTGTGTGAGCAATTGTATTTATGCTTTGTTTGTTTGAGTCGTTATTGCTTGAGGACAAGAAATCATTCTAAGTTGAGGGTGTTGATGGGTCATAGAAATACGACTCTTGTAATACTTTAAATGAAGTACTTTTGCATGTTCTCAAGCAAATTTGTTGTTTTGATGTGTGTTATGGTGATATCTCCGGAAAATGGCAAAGCATTGAGCAATGGTTGAGCTATAAAGAAATAATGGCAAAGAAGAACGCAAAATGTTGGTATACTAAGCCCTCCATGGCTCGTGTGTCATCACACTGACCATGGGAGGGCATATGGAGATGGCCCAAGTGAATGAGGAAAAAATTGAACCAAGTGAAAGACCACGGGGGCCTTCACAATTTATGCGACACTTCACGAGTTGTGAGCCCCATCATGGCCTTACACTTGGCATGATGAACTTGGTATGACACGGCGTGGCAAGGAGTTGGAGGAAAATTGTCTAAGGCACGTCCCACAGTATCCTTCACGGACCATGGGAACTGACATGGTCTATGTTATGCCCCGTCTAAGTAACGTTCAATTGGAACAACACCATCAAAAATTATTAGAATTGTGCAAGTGATAAGAGATGGGGCTCATTATGGGCCGTGTGACCAGCTACGGATCTTAATGTGGGCTGTGAGACTAAGGAACCAAGTGGACAACATGGAAACATACAAGGCAAGGGTCACAAGCCGTTTCATGTAACATGAACCTGCACACGAGCTGTGTCCCTACACATGAGGTTGTGATGTGGAGTAAAGAGCAATTGAAGACAAATGTTTTAAAGACTAATTGAAGATAACTGTTCATTCACGGACAGGTTCACGGTCCGTCTAGTGTCTCACGGGCTGTGTAGTAGCCCGTATCCATGCCAACGTCATTTTTCATATTTTAAGTTGGATTAGGTTTTCCTTGTATGTATGTATGTATATATATATATATTATTTTTATTCCATTTTTTACTTAGTCTTAGACTGCTGGAGATAGAGAACACAAGAAGAACACTATTTTGCTTTCAATTTCATTGAACTCTTGGATTTCAATTATCTTACTCATGATTGTAATGTGGATTCATTAATTCTTCAATAGTAAGTTCTTTATCATGAACTATTTATATTGTTGTGGGCTATCTTTCTTAAATATGCTAGGCTAAACCCGCAACAAGGGTTGTGGGAACTATGACAAATCAATAAGATAGATGAATCTGGGGTAAAGCTTGGGATTGATTAGCATATATATGGTAGTATTCTTCACTTTAACTTCTTCTTTAATAAGTCGATGCATTAGGGTAAGCCTGTATTCATTACATGCCCTAAAAGGATGTAGTGATTAGGAAAAGAGTTCTACGGCTGAAATTTGGGGTTTTTAACTTAGTCTAAGTACTTGAGACTGAAAGGTGAGAGTATTCTGGGTGTATAACAAGGGTTAATAAGTATACATTCGGAGACTAAAAATTGATGAATAAAATGCATCTAAGAAGGACTAAAAGGTGAATTCGTTGTTATATAACTTGTTAGATCTTATATACTTAATTATGAATGAGTTTACCATATAGATTCGGCTATCGTATTAGATGTCATGAGGAACACAATCCTAGCTTCACATTAATTGTTTGAAATCCAGTTGTCTTTGTACTCTTTCATTACTTTACTTTAATAACTTAGTTTGAAAAAACTAATACTCCCCGTTTACTTTATGTATTGTTATTTTAGAAATAGATATTACATTTGAAAAGGGTGCTAATAGATTCATTCTCACACATTTCCTGTGGGATCAACCTCAACTTTTATTGAGTTCTTTATTTGATCAACGACCACTTTATTATTCCATTTAATGTGTGAATTTAGGCGTATTAACAACTCGTGAAGAGTCACACAGGCCGTATGAGGTCCATGTGTGTAGTGCCTTGGCCAAAGTGTGGTTTTCAAGGCCAAGGCTACCCACACCAAGGCACCTCATGACCCATGAATCCTCACATGAGCCGTGTGGGGTTTATGTGGTGTGAGCCTTAGTCTTGGACTCCAAAGTTAAGGCCATACCTCTACGATCAAGGCCACGGGTCATCTCAAGGCTCCTCCACATGGCCTGTGGTAAGTCACATGACTTGTGGAGGTGCCTATAAGGTGTCACCTTGCTCAAAAATCTTTCAAAACCAAATTCCTTGTACTTCGGAACAAAATTCCTTGCACTTTGGAACCAAATTCCTTGCACCATTAAAGCCATACAAAGTCTTGGTCCTTATATCATCTGCCCCTTAGGAACATTTGTCCTCGAACGTGCTTGAACAAGGCTTGAAAGGCTCTACTTAAACATGAAACATCCAAATACAAGGACACAATGCATATTTGATCACTTTGAAATCCATAAATTCATTAAAACATACATCAGAACATTTTTAAATAATTTTTAAAGCATCTTTGAATCATTTTTGTGCCCATTATGCATGTCATGTCATGAAACTCAAGAGAGAAAGAATTAGAACCACTTGGAATAGGAAGAACCTAATACCTTAGGCTTGATTAGATTGGAAAAGATGAAGATATCATTTCATCATGTCCAACTCTGCCTCCTATGTAGTACTCTCCGTAGGTTGATTTCTCCGAAGCACCTTAACGGAAGTTAGATCCTTGTTACGAATCCGTTTCACTTGCCTATCGAAGATCTCAACTGGGAGTTCCTTATAAGATAAGTTCTCCTTAACCTCAACACCTTTCAAAGGCACAATTGTACTAGGATCACCAATCAATTGCTTAACATAGACATATGAAAATCTGGTGAATAGAAGTCAAATCCATAGGAAAATCCAATCTATAAGCCACATTTCCAATCCGCTCAATAATCTCAGAAAGGCCTATATATCGAGGACTTAACTTGTCCTTTTTGCCAAAATGCACTACACCCTTCATGGATGAAACCTTCACATACACCCAATCTCCAATATAAAACTCAACATCCCTCCTCCTAACATCCGAATAAGACTATGGTGACTTTGAGCCGTCTTCAACCCCTCGCTAATCAACTTCACCTTCTCCATGTCCTCCAACATCAAATCCGAGCCAATCAAAGCTATCTCTTCCATCTCAATCCATACCACTGGAGATCTACATCTCCTACCATACAAATCCTTACATGCAGCTATACCAATCTAGTATGAAATCTATTGTTGTAAGCAAACTCGGCAAGGAGTAGGTGATCATCCTAAGTACCCTTGAAATTTAACACACAAGACCCTAACATGTCCTCCTAAGTTTAAATTATCCTTTTGCCTTCTCCATCAGTTTTAGAATTAAAATCGATACTTAACTTCACCTTAGTGCCAAGTCCTCTTTGAAACAATCTCCGAAAGTGAGAGATATATCGGGTGTCATAATCCAATATGATAGACCTAGGCACACCGTGCAATCTCACCAACTCTTTGATGTACAAGCTTGCATAGTCTTTGGCATTGAAGGTAGTCTTAACTAGTAGGAAATGAGCTAATTTAGTCATCTGATCAACAATAACCAAAATTGAATCAAATTGCTTTTAGGTTTGGGGCAAACCAATTACAAAATCCATGTTCACATCTTCCCACTTCTAAGTAGGAATCTTGATACCTTAAGCCAATCTACTGGGCCTTTGATGTTCTATGTTCACTTATTGACAATTAGGATATTCATAGATGAACTTGGCTATATCTTACTTCATACCACACAACCAACGCACTTTCCTCTAATCAAAATACATTTTCGTATATCCCAGATGAATAGAATAATGAGAGTTATGAAAACACACAATCGATCTTGATACCCAAGCACACCAAATTAGAGATCCTAGAAATAAACATGGGCATTGTTGCACGGAGGCTGGCCACTATCATAAGAGCATACTTTAAGAGCTTTGAGGACATGGTCCCTCACACTCGTTCCACCCTGCTTGAGATTGATAAATTCTTTCATTTTGGTTACCTTAAGTTCAAAAGGGAAGAAACAATCTAGAAAAGCAAACTTGAATTCCTCTCAATTAACTCCAGCAACACAAACCCTCTCAATCAACCATTGAGTATACCACACTTGAGTCATATCCTGCAACTGATAAGCAACTAACTTAGTCTTCTCCTCATAAGTCAAGCCCATAATAGTCCACACCTTAGAGAGTTCATCAATAAATTCTTAAGCATTCTTATTTGCCTTTGACCCATAGAACTTAGGAGGATTCATCCCGGAAAAATCTCTCACTCTAGATCTTAGAGTGGAATCACGAGGAAGAAGATTGGCGTAGCTAGCCTAGGTGGTCACCACTTGGGCAAGCATAGCAACAATATTATGAAATTCAACATTATTAACCGGTACTTCATAGACCCTTGAGGAAGTTGGTCCTCATTAATCGGGGACTGTCTTGGTAGGGGAGCTCTTCATGGAAAAATCATTTGTAATGTAGAAAGGACAATCAGGGTTAGGAAACCTTAATAAATGACCCAAAGCATAACATAAGAGATGAAGAAGTCATATATTTCCTTGAACGCCATGATAGACTCCCACTTATAGGCATGATGTACTTCACATCCATGATTAAGACTCTATTCGATGCGACATATTAGACATTGAGGATCATTTATAAACCTAGTTCTTTGATACCAAGCTTACTATGACTCGGACCTAGGGTCTAAGGGTAACGCAGTGAATGAAAATCTAAGAGTCCCCAAAAAAGCCTCAAAGTATCCAAATCACATCATTAGTTTGAAAGAGCATAATTTAATAATAAACACATAATTCTAAGGAATTGAAAAGTAAATTTCATACTATGGGGATGTCATAGGGATAAAGATTTGTATGGATACACATACCACAAAGAAACTAAGGGGTGGGTATGCATGACTCACTCTATAGGGGACAAAATGGGACTTAGAATCTTCTATATTTCCACAACTGATGTGCTACCAAAATATAGCACTTTTAATACTTAAAACTTAAAATTTCATGAGTTTTCAATGCGATGTTAGTGGTTTTCATGTGTTTTTGTGTTTATCTTTGCGAATTATAGGATGGAAATGATTTTGAGGAATGTTTCAGAACTTGCTGCAGATTTGCTATTATACGAGACACCTTACATATCGTTGATCATTCTACGAGCCGTAGGGTAGTTTCATATGGAATTCTAGTAAGGGTCCAAGTTTCTAAAGTTACTTTTATGAATATGCAGATGAGCCAAAGATTAATATACGAATCGTAGAAGAGGTTTCCTACCCTAAGGATCAGAGAATAAAGACTTTCAAAATTTCATCAGACGAAACCCCTTTTATAGGTCATAAACCATATTATGAGTCATAAAGGAGTGTCGTAAAGAAGAAGTTCAGTTTTCCAGCAATAATGTACGAGACCTCGATTACGGGCCGTAAAGTTCTGTCATAGTGTTTGCCAACCAGTTCTCCTAAGTCAATTAGGATTTGAATTTTAATTATTATAAATAGGTCATTTAGGTTATTTCTCATAAGTTCTCACCAATTTTGATTAGTTTTGGGTTAGTACTCAGAGAACTCAATATTTTGAAAAAGATAATTGTGAGAGAGTCTTTGAGAACACTTGAGGTTGAATTTGATATTAAAGCTTGTGATTCTTATTGATATAAGATTGTTTGTTCTTAAATCTATTGTGTAAGTGTTTAATTATGTCTTCTCAATGCATAATCTCTTCGTCTACACATAGAATGAGTAGCTAAATTTACAACAAGGGTTGTGGGAACCATCAAAAACTAACAATGTAAAACCAAATAATTCATAATTCTTGGAAGGTATATATGCATAACTCTCTCTGTTTTGCATAATTTTTGATGGTGGCCAACATTAAAACTTGTCTAGTGTTATTGACTAGACCAAGGTAGTAATGAATAGGAAAAGAGATTAATTAACATGATTTGATTGATGTGTTCTCGTCTAATCAACCTAACTACGCCAAGGGGAGGCAATACTAGGACTAATAGGTAGTAGTTAGTAATGCATACTATAGAGATGGCCAAGTCACATAGTGACATTGACCTCTCACCTTTGACCAAAGGGTTTGGTGAACCTAAATTACCATTCTGCATGCTATACACTAGACAAGAATGAGGTTATCCGGTGATACTGAGTTGGGGACTCATAGGGAACACTATATCCTAGTTGCTCTATTATTGATTTTCTCTTATGATAGTTTAATTTTCTCATTGATTATTGCAAAAACCCCCTTTTGGGGAATTGAATTGGTTATTTACTCGGATTGCATATTAATGAATTTTTCATGAGTCTACGTATTCCCTGTGGGATCGACCCTAACTTTGGTTAGGCTCTATATCTTGACAGTGACCTCTTCCTCTAAAGTGAAGTTATTACTTGGGCGACATCAAGATTTTAGTGCCATTACTGGGGAACATGGTTAGCCTTAGTGAATTTATTAGTAGTTCGAGTATTAACCTTAGTTCTCTTATTTCACTTTTATTTGTTATTTTTGTTCTTTTTCAAGGTATACGAGTAGCGT
This sequence comes from Solanum virginianum, assembly GCA_000787875.1. Lineage (NCBI taxonomy): Eukaryota > Viridiplantae > Streptophyta > Magnoliopsida > Solanales > Solanaceae > Solanum > Solanum virginianum. The sequence goes on along the minus strand of DF358871.1, from coordinate 42,037 downwards.
ATGCCCAATACTAAGAGTCAAGGCAATCCCTTAGCTCCATTTAATCCAAAGATCCATAGAACATCAAGAAGAATGGCTCAAGACATCACTAATAACACAGCCAATACAGCTACGAATAGGAACAATAATGATGATGCTAGGAATGAGAACCCACCTCCTTTGAAGGACATTCTATAGACTCAGGATTTCAATGCCAATGCTTATCAGTGGAATCAGTACAGGTTAAGTCCTATGGCTATGAAGGTGACTGGAGCTATTATGTTGCCACCACTACCGACATACACAAAGTTAACAGTCTTGAGTAGGTTATTTCAGATACTGCAGAACTGTAGGCTATTTGTGGGATTACAAATATAAAATCCACATAGTCACCTAAACAATGTGGCATTTGTATGTAAGAGTGTGACGGGGACACAAAATCTGCCTATGGATGTTGTGCGACTTTGCATCTTCCCATTGTCTCTTACGGGCAATGTTACATTATAGCTATTTAAGCTCTTGCAGAGTTCAATCACTACCTGAATAGACTTGAAATAAGGCCTTTTCAGAGAGGTACTTTCCTAGATTGAAAAAGCTAAAGTTGAAGGAACAGATCGACGAGTGCTTCCTAGTGATTCAATAAGCACTACTTGGAAGTGGTTCAAAAAATGTCTCAGGAGCATCCCTGACCACAAGATAGTCGATGATTCCTTGGTGGAGATCTTTTATCATACCTTTGATGAGAACAGTCAACCTATGTTGATACTATTATAGGGGGTATATTTCTAGATAAATCATTTTCAAGGATTGCGGAGCGAATGGAAAGAGTAGTCAAAACAAATCGTGCATATGGCAATGGGATAAAGGTTCCACAAAGAGTTCAAGTGCTATCAGTGTGGGGCTAAATTAAGCCAAAATTAATGAAGAAATCATGCAGCAGCTTGCTCAGCTTTGCCTAAGTATGGATGTGATGATAAAGCAAAACCAAGAATGAGTGAACACAGTGGTTCGCCAACCTCCACGTGTGCCCATGTATGAGGAGCCATACAATGATGAGGATGCTTGTTTTGTTGTAGATTAGACAGGGGGTTTTTGGACTAATACCCAAGTATCCATGGTCAGAACTTTGGTAGAGACAGAGCTTATAGGGATAACTACGGAGGATATTATGATATGAACTAGACCACTGCTTCAGAAATGGTCCTTATATGCCACCACATAACTACAATGCAGGTGCAGGCAACTCTAGAATTGAGGAGATGTTTGATCGCCTATTAAAAAAGGCTAAGATGCCGGCTTAGACTCTAAGGGGCATGTAATCAGATGTTTCAAGTATTAATAAAAAAATAGAGTCTCATTTTGTGACTATCAAACATCTTGAACAACAATTTCGTCAAGTGTCGATTCAGCTTACCTAGCAATACAGTGGAAAATCCTAAAAAATAAAGGCCAGTGTGTGGTGGTCACCACTCAGGGTGGAAAAATCCTAATTAACCCTCCCATGCTGGTTGATGTAGAAGATGTTTGATAGGAGACAACTCGGCAAATGATATAGATGAAGAGGATGATCGTTGCAAGGATGGGGTGAGTTAAGCTGCTGATGCGCCACAAAGGTTTAAGCCCATTCCTAGGCCTTCTCCTCCCTTCCCTCAGAGAATTAAAAAGAGGGAGGAAAAAAGAAAATTCAAGCACTTTCTCTCCATGCTAAAGTAGCTCTCTATCAATATCTCTCTCATTGAGGCATTAGAGAAGATGTCAGGGTAAGCGAAGTACATGAAGGACTTGATCACCAAAAAGTGCACTATGAAGCAGGAGCTCTGCTAAGAGCTTAAACATTATAGTGTTATTGCTATAAGGTCCTTAGCTCAAAAGCGTGAAAATCCAGGTGCTTTCACCATACCCTGCACCATCAGAGATGTAGAGTTTGCAATGGAACTATGTGATCTAGGTGCCAGCATAAATCTAATGCCCCTAGTTGTCTACAAGAAGCTTGGATTGGGAGCCCTTATGCCAACTAGCATGCGGTTATTGATGGCAGATTGCATAGTGAAGAAGCCTGTGGAGATACTGTATGATGTGTTAGTAAAAGTTGAAAAGTTTATATTCCCTGCAGACTTCGTGATCCTGGACTGGAAGTTGACTTCGACATCCCAATCATCTTGGGAAGACCCTTCCTAGCCACTAGATAAGCCCTAGTGAATATAAACATTGGTCAACTTAGGTTTAGGTTGAATGACAAAGAAGTTGTCTTCGATATCTGTCAGTCCATTAAGCATCCAAATGAGTTGAAGCATCCAAATAAGTTGAAGATTGAAGTCTAGGTAATTGGCATAATCCGAGAAACCAATTTGCCTAAGTCATACCACGACAATAAATCAAGTGCTACTTGGGAGGCAACACAAGGTTTTTGATGTAATAGCATAGTTATAGGTTTATTTTTAGCTTTTGGATTCATAGGTAGTTTATTTTATTGTGTTTTGACTTTAATTTAGGACATTGGGCTAGTTGTATATAGGGTAATAGTATATTTATGAATCATATGTAGGTACAAGACTAAGTTAGCCAGTTTGGCAGAGAAGACCATCAAGTTGGGTCTCTACGACTGGGTTTACGGGCTATAAGTCACTTTACAACCCGTACCCCACAACATAGAGAGTTCCAGTAAGCAGAAAAATATGCAATCCAATACATAAGCCAACTTTATGATTTGTAGATCAAACTATGAGTCGTAAATGGGTCCCATGGACCCAAGGTAAGTTTTCTAAAAGTTTGCTAAGTTTTGGGGTCTCTACGACTAACTTTACGAGCTATAAATCACTTTGGACTAGTAGACTAGTCCGCAAAACCTATTCCTGAAAACTAAGGTTAGACATTCTACAAAGCCATGATTTACGAGCTATAAAACACTCTATAGCCCCTAATTGGGATTTCGTAGAGTCCAAGCTCATTGATTTTTAGATTAACCCAATCAACATATAAATAGAGGGGTCAAATAATTTGACCCCACTTTTGACCTAAAATTACCAATCAACCCAAGCTACCCCACACCCTTATTTTTCTGACCACTTTTGGCCATATACACCCTTTTTCGATAAGAATTTTTGTAGCCTAGGGTTCTACTCACCTCCTTCATCTTTTTTGGTTTCATCTCAATTTTTGGTAAGTTCTCGATTTAACTAAGACCTATTATTTGCCTTTGAATTTGAATTATGCTAGTTGAAACTAGCCTAGGCCAAAATGCTTATTTGAATTTGAATTATGGTAGTTGAAATTAGGTTGCCCATATTGGAATTGTTAATTAAGTTTGGAATTGGGCACTTTGGCCTTATGTAAATGTTAATTGTTTGTGCCTATTTTTTCACTCACCTTCTATGATTGAATGATTGTATTTGAGAATTAGAGAGTATATAATTTTGTTTGAATCAATTAGAAATGGTTGGAATCATAGGATAATCCATGCTAAATCACTTTCGATGAGGTGTATGTGTATAAATCATGTTGTGGATGATGGGTCTAAGGTGTTAATCATATGGGTACATTTTTTCTTGCTTTGATACAGATAAGTTGTTTAGTGAAATAGTCTCTTGGGGTTCATGTGGTGGACTTAGAAACTCAGGTGACTGAGTTTTCAGGTTCATGAGTGGCTTTTACAGCCCGTAGCTCAATCCACGAGTTGTAATTGCCTCTCTTGCCCGATTCTAGGAACCTGATGTTTCTAAGTATCCATTAGATGACACCTTCTATTAGTCATAGATCACTTTATGGCTCGTAGATAGGTCTCGAAGATCCCCACTGAACTTAAGTACTCATTGGAATTTTCTACGACCTAATCTATTACTCGTAAACCATTTTATTAGTCGTACCTGGTCTTGTAGATTTTTCCAATAACAAAAATTGCTTGAATCATTAGTTTATGAAGGCTCTTTACAACTCGTAGCATCCACTATGACTTGCAAAGAAGCTTTTGTAATGCCCTTCTGCTGCTCAATTCAGAAAATAGTTTGCATTTCAGTTCTAGATTTATGGGGCTAACCATGGTGCGTATATGTCTATGTTTCAGGTACAATGGCTCCTAAAGCTAAACATACTAATATCCAGCTATTAGAAGGAGGCTAAAGGATGAGCCTTTAGATAATGAGCATGCCACTCAACTGAGTGGTTTACTAGAGGTCCTAGATTTCACACCGAACCCAAAGGTTGTTGTACCAAAGACCAGACCCACTGCTAGAGCTAGGCATGCTCAGACTCTTATTGCTCACACTCCCAGTCTGAGGAGGAATGATTTATAATGAAGAAAAAGAATTCTTGGTTTATTTCTCCACCTTAATGATAGAAAATTTACCACAAATGACTCCATCAAGAGAGGAATCCAGCTCTGAGGGAGGCTATGAGGACATATCAGAGGCAAAGTTTTACATCGCAGCATCCTCATCATCTTCACTGGATGCCCTCATTAGCCGATACCATGTTGAGGGTATTTAGGAGATCTACACAGAGGGCATATAGCCGAGAGAACAGGGCCAGCCAGTCCGATCCATTTATGAGGAGCCCAGAGTTGTTTCTGACAACCTTGACTATGTCCTTGGCCTCTAGGACACAATAAGTAGACACTAGCTTCAGTGGCTGTCAGATTTATTTGGACGATACTTCCCGACTATGGTAAGGGAGTTCTATGCATCCTATGCAGCTTCTATTCAGCTTACTCTTCCCAAGGGAAGAAGCCTCTCGCTTAGCCCAAACTGACAGAGATTAGGGTAAGGGTCGGCGGGTGGATATATGAGAAGAGACCATCCGCTATATGTTATTTGGTCCCGAGTTGCCTGCCCCTAGCTCCATATATTACAGAGCAGGGTCCGGAACCTACTTAGGTAACCACTTGCTGGGAACCTATTATCAAGGCTTCGCTCAGTTTCCTCGCTAAATTTTGGTAGGCAATTATTCGTTCATGCATTCGGTTGACTTGTGCTATTATTACTCTAATGACGGAGTGTGCAGTTTTGGTTACCAGCATCTTTGCTAGCTATGAGATTGACTGGGCCCACCTTATTGCTGAGCAGATTCATAAGGCTGCATTGATGAGGTCCACCTACATCCTATTCCCGCACTTAATTCACAAGCTCTGTCTTGAGTCTAGGGTGGAGATACTACATCAGCTAGACTAGATGATTGAGGCCCAACGTACATTGGATCACAACCTGATCAAGGCTAAAGAGAACCCAGTGGCACTCTGACGAGCACAACATCCACCTATGGCTGAGTTGTTCACCCTATCACCACCACTTAAGGGATATGAGACTGCCACCACTACTGCTATTGTTGCTACTGAGGAGAGGCCTCCACAGCCTGAGGCAATTGATGAGAGGGGCCCAACTATTGTTGCTCCTAAACTAGAAGCCACTACTTTATAACCTACCATCAGGGGCATGATCGACGTGTCCGCTACTTCTATATAGACCTTGGTGTAGAGATTATCCCATGATGAGTCCCAATTGACTCAGCTCGTTCACCAGATCTGGCCATGGGTTCTCCAGGCTATTGCAGACTCGAAGGGTCGGTTGCAGGCATTCATGGTTGCTACTATTCAGGATTGTATTTCTATCATGGATACCCATACGGGCCATAGATCATTCTATGAGCCGTAGCGTAGTTTCGTAAGGAATTCTAGTAAGGGACCAAGCTTCTGAAGTTACTTTTATGATTGGGCAAGCATAAGCCTTCAGATTTGTTAGCTCTATAGACAAAGGTTTAGTAGCTCTGACCTAACTTCACAGCAGCACTAGTGGCATTGATTGTACTACCATCGACTACACCTAAGGTGCTAGTAGTTAATTTATTTACTTCTGTGGAGCCTACCCAGTCTTCCTTGTAGAAAAGACCCTCCACAGATGAGGAGCCAGATAAGAGACATGTACGTGCAAGGATGACAGAGGAGGAGCAGCTCAAGCTTACCTTAAGAAAATTGAGGCATGATAAGGAGATGAGACAAGTTTGAGCAACGGAGCAAGTGGCTGGTGCTGGCCCCTCTGGATAGAGTACCACTCCTTAGTAAACCACCTCGCAAGAGGAGGGTTGCCAAACTCAGCCATAGACTGGCGCTTAGGTGCCCAAGTATATTTTTGACCCCTTATGTTCCATCTCTTTTTTATTTTGTGCATTGGGGATAATGCACATCTTTTTTATGGGGTGTGGGTAGTTTTAGGCCTCAATGAAGTCTGAGTAGCTTGGGTCCATAACTATCCCACTTTTTTATCTCGGGGTTTTCTTACCTGTGTTTTTTTTCCCTGTGTATATTTAATTTCTATTGAACCGACACATTTAGGATGTTTAGATAATATTTGTAGAATATAGTACCAATACTTATGGCATGTAGTATGTTTTTGTGTTTTGTTTGAAAAATGATACTCACCAAAAATTTTTATTAAGTAATTAGATAGTAACTATGTCAGTTTAGGTGTCTGACAATATCTGTTCTGATAAGTGAGGGTACATTGAGGTAAAAAAATGATCTGTGAGTCTTTTGTTGATAACGTATGCAATGTCATGTAAGTATGAGAAAATTTGATAAATTCATTTGTTTTGTGCTAATTCAGAACTTGCCCTATTACTCTAAGTTAGATTGTAGATTAATTGGATTAAGAAAGTATCTTAGGCCATTGTTCTTAAATAGTCTACTTTAGCTGAAACATAACCAACCCAATTGATGATATATCCCTTCTTCCTAATGTTTGAGCCTAACATATACCTAGTCATTGAAAACACCTGATTAACCTAGACGAGTCTAGTGCAAAATCCTGAAATTGGCCATGGTCTTTCCTTGAATATTATGTACCTTGACTGAGGCAAAAAGCCTAAGTTGAGGGTGGCTACCAATAGTGGCCCTAGTTCAGAGGATGGATATTGGGCACATCAACATAGGCTAAAAGTCTATGTTGAGGGTGGCTGGTGTAAGGATAAAGCACATAAATAAGGAGGTGTGTAAGGAATACAGAGAAAGAGGAGAAAAATCATGTACTGGGTGCAAGAAAAATAAGTGATGCCTTAGATGCGAGCTAAAAAGCAAAATGAAGTGTAAAAATAAGGCAAAAGGCTGAAAAAGATAAGAAAGCACTCAGTAAATCCTGAAATAGGAAAAAGGAAGAATAAGGTGAAAGTAGCAAAGTTAGTAGGGAAAAAGTGTAGAAAAATGCAATTTCAAGGAGGGCCTTTAGTCACTATTTTCCAAAAACACCATAACAAAACCCCTTGAGCCTACATTATAAGCCTAGAAAGTCCTAAAGTGATCCTAGTCTAATCAGTTGAAGGTCTGAGTCATGAATATAAGGGCAAGCCTATGGTATTACTCATCATCCATGAATATCTTTTGTGAGAGTGAGTGTTTTTGTGTAGTCCCAATGTCAAATATGAAAACATCATTAAGTGTAAAGAATGGGACTTCTTACTTGTTATAGTTGTGTTGTCACAAGCACCAGCTTGCATTCGTTTGCTAATAGCTATCTAATCCTGTTTTGAAAAAATTGGTGTGGGTAACTGAGTCTGAGATTTATGTGATGTATGCTATTGAATTGAAGAATGTGTGTTATTAAATTTTCTATATAGATTGAGTCTGTCGCTTGAGGACAAGCAACAACTTTAAGTTGAGGGTGTTGATGTGCTACCAAAATACAACACTTTTGATACTTAAAACTTAGGATTTTTTGTGTTATCAATGCGATATTAGTGGGTTTTATGTGTTTTTGTTTATCTTTATAGGATTATAGGTTAGCATTAATTTTGGGGAAAGTTACAGAAGTTGCTACAAATTTACTATCATACGAGACACCATACGGGCCATAGATCATTCTATGAGCCGTAGCGTAGTTTCGTAAGGAATTCTAGTAAGGGACCAAGCTTCTGAAGTTACTTTTATGAATATGCAGACGAGTCATAGATTAATGTACGAGTCGTAGAAGAGGTTTCGTGCCCTGAGGATCATAGAATGAAGACTTTCTAAAAAGGGTGTCATAAAGAAGAAGTATAGTTTTCCAGAAATAATGTACGAGACCATGATTATGGTCCGTAAACTTCAATACGGGCCATAAAGTGCTATCGTAGAGTGTGCCAACCAGTTCTCCTTAGTCATTTGGTATTTGAATTTTAATTATTATAAAAGAGTCTTTTAGGTTATTTTTCATAAGTTCTCGCACTTTTGATTAGATTTAGGTTAGTACTCAGAGAACTCAATATTTGAAGAGAGAAAATTGTGAGAGAGTCTTTGAGAACATTTATGGTTGAATATGATCTTAAAGCTTGTGATTCTTATTTACATTGGATTGCTTATTCTTAAATCTACTATGTAAGTGTTTAATTATGTCTTATCAATTCATAATCTCTTCATCTACGCATAGCATGAGTTGCTAAATCAACAACTAGAGTTGTGGGAACCATGAAGAACTAACAAAGTAAAACTAGATAATTCACAATTCTTGGAAGGTGTATATGCATGTATAATTAAATCTCTTCGTTATGCATGTTTTCTGATAGTGGCCAACATTAGAACCCACCTAGTGTTACAAATTGTACCAAGGTAGTAATGAATAGGAAAAATGATTAATTAACAGGATTTATTTGATGTGTTCTTGTCTACTCAACATAACTAGGTCAAGGGGAGGTTGTACTGGGACTAATAGGTAATAGTTAGTAATACACACTATGGAGATGGGCCAAGTTTCTTAGTGAAATTCACCTCTAACCTTTGACCAAAGGGATTGGTGAACTTAAATTACCATCCTGCATACTATACACTAGACAAGAATTAGGTTATCCGGTGATACTAAGTTGGGGACTCATGCGGAACACAACACCCTAGTTGCTCTCTATTATTGATTTTCTCTTGTGATAGTTAGTTAGTTTACTTTACTCATTAATTATTGTAAAACCCCACTTTTGGGGAATTGAGTTAGCTAATTACTCTAATTGTCTATTGGTGAATTTTTGTGAGTCTACGTATTTCCTGTGGGATCGACCCTAACCTTGGTTAGATTCTATATCTTGACAGCGACTGCTTTATCCTCTAAAAAGAAGGTGCAACTTGGGCGACATCAACAACATATCATGAATACACATCATAATAACCATATCCAATAGATAGCCATAACCAAAATCTCCAAACAGTATAACCTAACATATATCCGTACAAGAGTTTATTTGATGTCCAACAATGCCTCTAATCATAGAATAGGATGAGGGCCAAGACATGTCTCGAGCTCATCGTCAAAGTAAATATAACATAAGCAAAAGCAACATAAGGTAGATGGATGATGACTTGTCCTTGGAAGATAGGACTCATTACAACAACTTTCTCAAACCCAAACTAGTTGTAACCTGATGGATGAATGTAGTCTCCGATCCCTACATGTTTAGATCATGTATGCAAAATATATGAGTTAGTATGTTTAAATATGCAAAGTATATGGACATGCAATGCATATGAACTTATTAAACTTGCATTCACTAAGAGATGACAAGGGCATATATATAGAAAGAAGTATATAACCAAAGAAGAGAAATATAGTAATATGCAATGAAATCTATGACGCATACAATGCAAAATATTTCAATATAAAGGGGATGAGACCTCAATTGACATATAAGACCAAGTAATCTTTTACTTGGAATTTTGATATTATCCCCACATTGGATAAGAGGTGGTCTACTTGCGAAAGGTAAACCATACTTCTCCTTACGGGTACCCCTATTTCAAAGAAACAACCTATCATATGGACATCCTCATTTTGGATAAAATTTTAAAATCATATCATATCAAAGGTGTAACCGTAGCTTATGGGTACCCCCATTTTGATAAAAGGTTACCATAAACATATACCTATGGTGGCACATAGTTCAAGAGAAAGGAATAAGATGTTTGGGGATAGCCCTAAGGCTCCCACTCTTATTGGTGCTAATTGGATAGCCCTAAGGCTCCCAATCTTATTGGTGCTAATTCATCATCTCACAACAATATTTATATACATATACATGCTTTCAAAAGAGGTACATGTCATTTCAAATCATTTCGATGCACATTTAGGCTTAAAATCCAAAAGTTCTTCATAATCATTCATACTTGGGTTCAAAAGCCAAATCATGCATCGGAACATACTTTTCATGCATAGGAATAACTCATTCACATTTATCGAGATGGTATAAACACCCAAAATGTTCAAAGAGCTATATCATAGATATTTATGTGATCACATTCTTGCCATAATCATATTTGAGCTTAACTCACAGAATAATTTTCATCAAAATCATATGTGAGCTTAACCTACCGAATATTTCATCAAACTTCAATGCTCATGTATGCATATGCCATGAATAATATGAGAAAAGCATGGCTAATAGAGATTCAAACTTAAATGAATCAATACAATATGAAATTGAAGTAAATTCATAAGTAAATCCACATTTGAAACCACAATTTAAATCACCCATGCTTAGAACAAACTTTAAAGGGACAATGTATATTTAAACCTTCATAATAATCATGAAATTCAACATATTAGGTCTTAAATCACTTTAAATTCAACAATAAAATATAGCACATATCTTCATTGAATCAAATAAATAATAGTCTTGAAGACACATATTTTAAGTAAGCTTAATTTCATAAAATCAAGTGTAAAAAGTTTAGGGTCTTCATGGTTAAATGGGACCATGAATAGATCCCACATATCTTAGCTAACAAAGAAGAAACAAGAAGAATTTGATAAATAAGAGAGTCCTTCCTTAATCGCCAATCTAAGCCTTCACTAGTTCATATGAGAGGAGTTTTTATGAGAGAGTTTGAATAATTCTAAGTGTTGAATAGAATTGAATGCGAGGAGAAGAATATAGATCTTTTGAGAGACTTAGGATAGGTTAAAAAGTCATAAATACCCTCAAGAATAGCCAAAATTACAAGAACACCATTAATAAAACAGAAGTTAAATTGTTGCCATAGGTCCATACAAAGGTCATGCGGACCATGTAAGGGTCACACAGACCGTGTGACCTTCCTTGGTGCAACATTTAGGTAAAATTTCACTAATAAAGTTCTGAAATGGTGATTCCATACTTAGAAAATATTTGCACCAACACCCATACGAAGGTCCTCACGACCTATAAAGAGTCACAATAGTAGTATGAGGTTCATATGTGTAGTCCCATGGACAAAATATGGTTTTCAAGGCCTAGGCTACCCATAAAAGCCACCACATAGACCATACAGCCTTACACAAGTCGTGTGGGAGTCATGTAGTACAAGCCTTACTCTTGAACTCTTAAGTTAAGGCCAACACTCTATGCACAATGATAAGGGTCATCTTAAGGCTCCTCCAGACAACCTGTGGTGTGTCACACGGCCTATGGAGGTGCCCATGAGGCATCACTTTGGTCAAAAACCTTTTAGAACTGAATTTCATGCACCATTAAAGTTATACAAAGTCTGGGTCCTTTCACTATGTGTCACCATAGGAGTTCTTGTAGCCTTGGATAGTGGATTCACATAGGTCATTTATGTTATTAAGATGCTTGCAAAGTTGACAGAGTTCCACCCGATAATTTGTCTCCTCGTGACAATGTAGGGAGTTATGTTGGATTCCATATAATAGTTTACATCATCTTATATGTCAGTTAAGGTCTTCTCCCACAAGTTTCTTATTCTATAATATGTTTACATTACATGTGATTTCTCATGCATTGACTCTTATTCATATTGAGTTATGCCTTATGCATGCTTAACCTCAGTTTATGTAATTTTCATCTCATGTGTAATTATATGTTATACTTATAAATAATGGTATTACAATTTTATATATGTATGCACCTCACTTATTTAGTACACTCCAATATACTAACATATATTTTTCCTATATAATTTAACGTTATAGGGATAAGCACTCCTCCACCAGCTAATAGCTAGTATACAAAGTTCAAAACTAACACTTCTATTTATGGTGAGCCCTTAGTTTGGGACTCTACCATTTTTCTTTCTACCTTGTATTTTATTTTCAGATGATGTATTTATAGGCCTTTTGAGGTATTTACTTTCTATGTTGTTAACTATTGAAGTCTTTTCAAATTGATAGAGACTAACCATTACCGATTTTGTCTGTCAATATGTTAAGTCGGTATGCTTTATAGACAATATTATGTTAGTAAAAGATGCATACTCCTTTTCCCCATTTTACTTCTGCAATATTTATGTGTTTATGCTTATGAATGCTTAAGATTCTTAAGATAGCTTGGGTGAGGTGCCTTTGGATATCTGATTCACCATATGATGACTAGGTCCCTAGTTCGGGTCATACAAACTTGGTATAAGAGCATGAGGTTATAACATCTTCCTCAGATATCTATGCATACCTCATTTAGTATAGTCTCATTCAAGGTTGTGAAGGGCACCACTATATTGAGTGAGAGGCTATGAGAAAATTAAGGAAAGTCTTTCCTTCTTTCCTGTTCATATCATGCCTTTAGAGTTTACTAAGGTATTCTTATAACTAATGGCGATATTTTTCTCATTTCTAGATCATGCTGACAAAGATATCTCCACATCAAAGAGCCACTCCCCAACAACAAGTTCTTCTACTCTAATAAGATGATGGAGTGTCTCATGTGGATTTTCGATACGCCTTTACTTGTGGGATTTCACTGGGTATGTTATGTTATTATTGTTTACTTTGTTGTCCCAACAATTGGCCACCAAGCGAACCAAGAGATAGTAGTTCCTCCTTAAGTGTCTACTTCAGCCGCTAGAGTGTATGACTTCAGATAGATAAACCCTCTGTAGTTTCATGGTTCTAAAGTGGAAGAGGACCCAATTGATTTTATTGAAGAAGCTTATTGGGTAGTTACGGTGATGGGCATCCCGTTAGGGGAGAAAGCCAAGTTGTTGGTCTACTAACTTAAAGGGGTGGCCAAGATTTGATATGAGCAATGGGCGAACGACAGGGTCCAAGAAGTGGGTTCGATTGAATGGGAAGAGTTAAAGTATGCTTTCTTGGACTGATTCTTCTCAATTCAGCTTAGGGAGGAAAAGGTCAAAGGGTTTATGAACCTTGAACAAGGGACCATGAGCGTAAGGGAGTATGCCATCAAAGCTCTCCAAGTATGCTCCTTTTATGGTTGTGGAATCGAGAGCTCGCATGAGCAAGTTTATCTCTAGCATCTTTGATTTTGTCTCCAAGGAATCCAAGATGCCTCAATTGATGGTGGGAGTTACTCTCACCAAAGAAGTAGTGGTCGCAAGTTTCAAAGTGGCCATAAGTAAGGTGGGCAAGGATCTACCAATAATTCTCTTCCCCGGAACACAAAGGACAAAGTGGCTACTCTTAAGCCTCAAAGCCCATGTTGCCCCAAGTGTGGAAGACTCCATAAGGAAAAATGTCTAGTTGGGTCCAATGTTTGCTTCAAATGTAGAAAGCTTGACCACCATGCCAAAGATTGTAAAAGCGAAAGTGCAAGGCCCTAAGGCCAAGGCGGATAAGTCTAAGGTGCCTAAAGCACCAACCAGTTTTATGCTATTCATGGTCGTTAAGAGTTTAAAGAGGCTTCAAATGTTATCATCAGTATATTAAGAGTTTTTTATTATGATGCACATGTTCTTTTAGATCTGGGAGCAAACTTATCATTCGTAGCCCCATTTCTTGCCAATCAATTTCATGCATGTCCCATAGTCTTCTATGAGCCCTATGAAGTAAGTATCCCCATCGAAGAGTCCATTATTGCCCGGAGAGTCTATAGAAATTGTCCCATCTCCATCTTACATAAAGTGGTCTCTTGTGACTTAGTTGAGATTTCCATGACAGACTTTGATGTGATCTTGAGATGGATTGGTTGCATGCCTCCTATGTTTCCATTGATTGTAAAACTCATCGAGTCAAGTTCCAATTTCCAATTGAGTCAATTCTTAAGTGGGAGGGTAGTAACTCTTTATGTAGGGGTCAGTTCAGTTCCTTCTTAGAAGCCCGATAAATGATTTCCAAGGGGTGGATCTATCATTTGGTAAAGGTCAAAGATGTCACTTCTAAAGTTCCCTATCTTGAGTCGGTCCCCATTGTTAATGACTTTCCCCATGTCTTTCTGGGCGTTCCTTTTGAAAGAGAAATAGACTTTGGTATATACCTCCTACAAAATATTCAACCTATCTCAATCTTTCTATATGGAATAGCTCCCGTGGAGTTGAAGGAGCTAAAGGAACAATTGAGGGATTTTTTGGAGAAGGGTTCTATTAGACCTAGTCGGTCTCCATGGGGTTCTCCCAATTTATTTGTAAGGAAAAAGGATAGGTTGCTCTATATGTGGATTGACTACCGACAACTTAATAAGGTCACCATAAAAAAAGAAGTATCACCTTTTGAGCATTGATGATTTGTTGGATCAATTGCAAGAGGATACATACTTCTTGAAAGTTAACTTAAGATTCAGTTATAATCAATTGAGGGTGAGAGAAAGTGACATTTCTAAGATGACATTCTTGACTACGTATGGTCACTTTGAATTGTGGTGACGTCGTTCAGTCATACCAGTGCACCAGCGATATTGATGGACCTCATGAATAGGGTGTTCAAGCCTTACCTAGAGATTTTCATCATGGTGTCCATTGATGACATCCTTATCTACTCTCGAGGTGAGCAAAAGCATATGGCACACTTGAGGGTGGTATTGCAAACCCGAAGGGAGCAAAAGATTTATGTATAGTTTGATAAATGTGAGTTTTGGATTGATGAGGATGCCTTCCTTGGGCATGTGGTATCATATGATAGTATCAAGGTTAATCCAAAAAAGATTGAAAAGGTAAGAAACTGGCCAAGGCCATTGACTCCTACTGATGTAAGGAGTTTCTTGGGCCTAGTCATTTAATATGGGAGGGTTTTGCAAGACTTCTCTTCCATTTCATCCCCAGTTATTAAGTTAAGTCAAAAGAAAACTAAGTTTGTGTAGACAAATGAGTACAAGTAAATTTGCTAAATTTTAAAGGATCGACTAACTGCAGCCCTAATATTGACATTGCCAGAAGGAACTGATGGATTCACCATGTACTGTGATTTATTAAGCATTAGGTTGGGGTGTGTGCTAATGCAAAATGGTAAGGTGGTTGTTTATGGCTTTAGGAAATTGAAAGTGCATTAAAAAGAATTACCTGACTCATAACCTTGAGATTGCAACGATGGTGTTTTCCTTGAAAATCTAGTCATATTACTTGTATAAGGTCCATGTGGATGCCTTCACCGACCACAAGAGCCTTCAATATGTTTTCACCCAAAAAGATCTCAATTTGAGGCAACGAAGGTTGTTATAGCTACTTAAAGATTATGACATGAGCATGACGTATCACCACAGAAAGGCGAATGTGGTAGCCGACATCATTAGTAATGTTTTCATAAGTGTGCCTCACCTTGAGGATGATAGAAAAAGGGAGTTAGCCAAAGGTGTTCATAGGTTGGCTATATTGGGAATAAAATTGAGTGTATCCATAAATAGTGGTGCAATGGTTCTTTATGGATCCGCATTTTCTTTGATTGAGGAGGTTAGGCTAACAAGAGGAGATGGGGTACTTCAATATCAAGGGAGCTTGTGTGTGCCTAATGATGGTGAGTTGAAGAAGCTGATAATGCAAGAAGCACACAACTCTTCATATTTCATTCATTATAACACTACAAAGTTGTATAGAGACTTAAGGAAGATCTATTGGTGGAATGGAATGAAGAAGGATATTGCTCAATTTGTGCTTAAATATGCTAATCATCAATAAGTCAAGGTTGAACACCAAAGGCCAAGTGGCCTAGCACAAGATATTGATATTCCTACTTAAAAGTGGGAAGAGATCATGGACTTCATAGTGGGTTTGCCAAAGACAAAAAAGCATTTTGATTGTATATGGTGATAGTTGATCGCATAAAAAAGTTAGCATATTTCTTATCGGTCAAGAATACATTTAGAGCTGAAGATTATGCACTCTTCTCTAT
>DF358872.1:106276-130079 GCA_000787875.1 Solanum virginianum | reverse complement strand
AAGTGGAGGTTTTCTCCCAAGGGGGAGATGTACCCTTAGGTACCATGGTAGGTTGTGTATGCCTAATGTTGATGACTTAAGGGAGTTGATTATGAAGGAAGCTCATAATTTATCCTATTCTATTCACCCCAGTTCTGCAAAGATGTATAGAGACTTGAGGGAGGTGTATTGATGGGGTGGTATGAAGAGAGATATTGCCAAGTTTGTATCCGGTTGTCACAATTGTCAACAAGTGAAAGCCAACACCAAAAGCTGGATGGCCTAGCCCAAGACATAGAAATTCCTACTTGGAAGTAGGAAGAGATCAATATGTATTTGGTTGTTGGGTTGCCTATGAATAAGAGACACGTTGACTCTATTTAGGTTGTTGCAGATTGGATGACAAAGTCAGTTCACTTTCTACCTGTCAAAACCACTCATGGTGCCGAAGATTATGCCAAGTTGTAAGCCGGTTAAAACAACTTATGGTGCCAAAGATTATGCCAATTTGTATATTAATGAGTTTGTTAAATTGCATTGGTCCTTTTTCTATTATTTTGGATCGTGGTGCTCAATTCATTTCTCATTTTTGGAGGTCTTTCCAAAGAGGTCTTGATACCAAGGTCAAGCTTAGCACAACTTTTCATCCTCAAATGGATGGCCAAGCTGAAAAAATTATCCAAACTCTTGAGGATATGATTAGAGCTTGTGTTTTAGTGTTTAAGGGTAGTTGGGATGAATATCTTCCAGTTATTGAGTTTTCTTATAATAATAGCTACCACTCTAGGATTAGTATGGCTCCCTTTAAAGCTTTATATGGTAGGCATTGCAGATCCCCGGTTGTGTGGTTTGATATGGGGGAGATGGCATTGATAGGTTCGATTTTGGTTATGGAATCCTTGGAGAATGTAAGGTTGATAAGGGAGAGATTGAAGACAACCCAAAGTAGACAAAAGTCCTACTCCGATGTGAGAAGAAAGGATCTTGAGTTTAAGGTTGGTGATTAGGTTTACTTGAAAGTATCACATATGAAAGGTGTGGTCCGGTTTGGAAAGAAAGGGAAATTGAGCCCAAGGTTTTTGGGTCGTTATAGAGTTTTGAGGAGAGTTGGTAAGGTTGCATATGAGATAGAGTTGCCTATAGAGATGAATATGGTTCATCCGGTCTTCCATGTGTCCATTTTGAAGGAGTGTGAGGGGGACCCAAGTGAAATAGTACCCTGGAGGTTATGAGTGTTATGGAAGATAATTTGACCTATGAGGAGGTCATAGTGGAGATTTTCAATAGGCAAGTGAAGAGGTTGAGGAACAAAGATATAGCATCTGTCAAGGTCCTTTGGAGGAATCAACAAGTTAAAAGTGCCACATGGGAAGCCGAGATGGACATGAAAAAGAGATACACATATCTCTTCCACTCTACTCAAGCCAAAGGTAATAACTTAAGTCCTATCTATGAATTCAATTCTTAAGTTTCAGTCCTAATGTCATTTTGCATGCATTCATGTTTATGGTAACAAGTTTATGGTGATTTTTGACATTCATGTGAGATTTTTGAAAATGATGTTTAAGTGCATTTGTTGCATTCATGTCATGCTAAAATCTTCATAATTACTTCTCTTACGCATGTTTCTTTGACATTTAGGGATGAATATTTCCAAGGGGGAGATATTGAAACACTCTCATGTGCTTCGGAATGCCCCATAATCGTAATTTCCATGTATCTCAAATCAGTGCATGATTTCGAAAATCAAACTTCATATTCTTGATCAGGGGGAAAAATTGAGTAGAAGATAGGTATAACTTGGATTTTACAAGACTCGTAGCAAAAAATAATTTTTGATAATTTTACTATTTTTAGTGGCTGTTCGCACCAAGTAGACAACACACCTGGAGGGCGCCACTGTGTATTTTGAAATTCGCATCTACTCCGCGTCATGTTTGGGGCACGGGCTAGTGTAATATTTTCCTTTGTTTTCTTATTTCTTCCACGAGCATCGGGGTCATAGCCGCATGCCCACTTAAATGTGAAATCTCCCATACTTAGCCATTTTTCAAATCTATTAACTCACAAAACCTTCTCCAAAACCTCTCTAAGACTCTATCAATCCTCTTATTCAAATCTAAGGATTTCGAGATCAATTTTGGAAATCAGGAACTCATTTCAAGCTCTATGTCTCCTTCATGTTCATTTTGAGGAATCCAAGGTTTACGGTATGTGGGTCTTCATCCATGGGTCCTTTCACCCATAGAGCAGCCTTCTCTTTTTATGAAAATTGTATGGTTTTAAGTTGTATTATCTATGAGTATCTCTTATTATGAAATATGAACATAAATCATGTTGGGGTTTTATCAAGTATTGATTGATTATGCGTGAATGTCTATTCCAAGCTTATTCCATGAATTGATTTTGTCTATTGAGACTATGTATTTTTTGAGCTATGCAACTATGAACTATTATGAGCTTTTGTGATGGATTTCAAGGCACCTTACATGAGGATTTTACTACCATGTAGGTGGGTTGATTTGCATTGAGTTTACTCATCTCATTTTACTCTTGAATTGCATGATTTTGAACAAGCATCATGAATCCACCACGTGTTTGATAAAATGACATGACAATTGATGTTCACGCTCCAATAGTAAAGCGGTCACAGTCAAGTATAAACCTAACCAGAGGTTAGGGTTGAATCCACAGGGAATACAGAGCTTGACTATGTTGATCCACTAATAATCATTTCAAGCATCAATTACTATATACTCTTAAATTGGGGGGGGGGGTTGTGATTCAAAATTAATAACAAAAATAAACATTATGCTATTTATGCAAGAAAATAATCAAATTTAGGAAGAACTTGGGAATTGTGTTCCTCATGATTTGTTGACGTTATTACCCTAGACAACATGACTTTATTTAGGAATTCACATGTAGGACGGTATCTTAGGTTCTTCCTACCCTCTTGTGAAGGTGAAAGTCGAATTTCACCATGGCACTTGGTCCGCAACCATGGTGTGCCAACTAACCGTTACCCATTATTCTAGTCAACCTCCCTATGGTTAGGTTTGGTTGATTAGATATGAACACATCAATCGAATGCTATTGATAGTAGGCGGGGTTTTGTGTTAGCCACCACCAAACAACAATCAAAGCGAAGGGAAATAAGTACTACATGCAAACACCCCATCAAAGAAATGAACAAAGTCTAGGTTATTTCAAGTCAACTACTTATGGCTAAGGCAAAATCAACAACAATGAATAAAAGAGACATAGTTGAGAGATTACCCAAAACAATAAGGAACAAAGACACCTTTAAGTTGAAAATTACAAGTATGGATTAATGGAAAATGAGTATAATGTGATGTTTCAATCCCCCAAAGTGGGTCTTCAAATAAAAAAAAAAGAATCTACACTAAACCCTAAAAAATACTCTTAGAATATTCAAAGTTGTAGAATTGGAAAATGTTGAAAGTCTCCATCTAAAGCCCTAATATTAACTACTTATACTATTTACAAAAATACCCTAAAAATTAAATAGAAAATACAGATAGCAACAATTATGTCTTGCAAGTACGACTTATAGGGTGACCTATGAGTTGTAATTTGGCTTTCATAGTCAGCACTTGGCACTTTGGGCCTGACTGTTATGACTCATTGCTATGAGTCATGGTTTGCTCAATGACTCGTAGTGTCTTCTCATAGTCCTGAGTTGCAGTTCTTGGTCCAAACTTTTTGCACATTATTTCTTATTACAAGAGCACATCCTTCAAGTCATAGTGTGACTTACAACTTGTAGGTTAGCCTCGTATAACTAACCTTCACTTTGCAATTTCTTAATTTTACTTATTATTTCTTGCTATGAACGGATCCTACGCCTCGTAGCATGAGCTAGGACTCGTAGGGAGGCTCGTATGTCTTGTGCCTTTGCAAAATCTGCATTTTTCTCCTAAAATCATTCCAACCTATATTTTCTACAATAACAACACAAAAACACATAAAAATCATAAAAAGTCGCATTAAGAACTTACAAAATCCATTATTTTAGGCATCAAATATGTTGTATTTTGACAGGACATCAACAAGAATTCTTAAGTTATTGATGATTTATTACATGATTTACAAGTCAAGAGACTTCATGATGATTGAGTGATTTCAAACATGTATTGAATTCATGAAAAATATCCATGATTTTACAAGTATCAAGTTAAGCCTATTTCAAGATTTTTACCTCTTGTGAGCTATTCATGTTAAAGTAAGGATTCATGTATGATATCTACTCTCATGTTCAAGTTAGACTCACTAGTAGAGGTCAAGCATATTTATGAGCTACTAAAGTTATGTTCTTACAAGCTATTCGTGTTATGATTAAAAGTATGATTATTTCAAGTATTATGTGGGAATTGACTTAGCACTGATTGAGGCTTAAGATGGGGGCTCAACTCAAGGGGTCCTTATAAAGTCTTTAGTCTCTAAACTATTTACCACCATAGAATTATAATTATTATCCTTGCTATACTAGTGGATCTATCTAGTTCATGTTATCATATTTGGTTTTTCTTGGCAAGTAGACCATATTTCGTCGGGGGGTGTCATGCCTGGTCACCTAACCCGAGGAGTTGTCAGGCCTCGAATTCCAATTTATAGCTGCTTCGTCTATGTTAGTTGAGATTTCTTCGCATATTGTATGATATATTATGCAAGTTGAATGAATTACAAGCATGTTTTATTACAAACATTGATCATGCACACCATATTGAGATTATAAATCCATTGCTTATGACTATGCATTTGAAATATATTGGCTTATGTCTTTGTTGCATTGCATCCCGTATAGGTAGTACACTCAAATGTACTAATGCATACTCTATCCCTATATAATATTACCATGTAGGGACCAGAGCTCTTTTTGATCATCCTCTACGTGGCTAGTTCGGTACTTTGGAGAAAAGCATTGGTGAGTCCTTAAGTCCGAGGACATTATCTAAGTTACTCTTGCTATGTTGAGACTTCTTTATGTTGAACTTTTGTTATCATGAGGGTGAGCGCGGGAAGTGTTTTGGACCTCGGTCCATTCTAAGTTAGAGATATTGTTGGTACTATGTTATGTTTATGCTATGAGTTTGGTTCTTTTATGCTTTTTATGAATATAAAAGACTTCCCTTAGACCCGCTTTCCTTTCTAATTATATCTTGTTGATAATTATTTTGCTTCTGCAACTGAGTATATATGAATAATATGCTAAGAGGCTTGTTTGGGGTCCTCTTGGGTTCCCCATTCGCCGTGTTATGTTTAGGCCATAGGTTGGGTCATGACAGTTATTTTCAAGAATGAAGAGAAGAGAACAACTAGAAACATCGAGAGAAGTGCTTAGAAACATTTGGAGCATAATTTGTGATTTTAATCCATACTTGGTGATTTCTTATGAAGAGTTAGGATTTTTTGTTCTTAAATTCATCCTTGTGAGTGCTCAATTATGTTATTTTGTATCATGATTTTTGCATTCACAGTGATTATGCATAGCTAAATCCACAACTAGGGTTTTGGATAATTCATAATTCTTGAAAAGTGTGCATGTATGTATTAATTAATCCTCTATGTTTTGATTGCTCTTTAACGGTGGCCAACATTAGAACTCTCCTAGTTGTTACTAACTGGATCAAAGTAGTAATAAATGGGAAAAGAGATTAATTAATAGAGATCCATCAATTTCTTCTCATCTAATCAACCAAATTGGATCAAGGGGAGGTTGTATAGGGACAATAGGTAAGGGTTAGTAATGTTACACTATGGTGATGGATCAAATCATGTAGTAAAATTTACCTCTTGCCTGGATCAAAGGGTTTAGTAAACTTAACCTACCATTGTCACGTGCACTAGTCAAGAATGCAATTATTTGGTAATACTAAGTTAGGGAATCATGGAGAACTTAATACCCTAGTTAATCTCCTCACTGATTTCATAATATCTATTCTAGTTTATGTTTATTTTTTGCCAATTACAAATCCTCTCTTTTGGGAGATAAGTAGGTTAATAACTCGGCTTACTTGAAATTACTCTGAATCTACCATATTCCCTGTATGTTCGACCCTAAGCTTGGTTAGGTTATATATCTTGACAACGACCACTATAACCTTCAAAAAAGAGGTGTAGCTTAGGCAATATCAAGATTTTGATGCCGTCATTAGGGACTATGGCTAGACTAGTTTAATTTGAGTAATTAGAGAATTAATCCTTATTTTCTTCATTTTACATTTTTTTTGTTGTTTTTGTTTTGTTTCAACATGCAGGTGTAGTGCATGCACTATACTTGAAGTCGAGGCATACCCTTGACTCTTTTTGATCATGAGATCCATAGGACATTGAGAAGAATGGCCCAGAACCACACGAACAATGTTGCAACCGATAGAGTGAATGTAACACTGAACAAGAACAACAATGAGAACAATAATAACTAAATCCACATGATGATATTGACCCACCACCATAGGATCTTGAAGCTGCATCTCGCACGTGGAATCAATATCGGCTTAACCCTATGTCAATAGATGTACCTAGAGCTATTGTGTTACCTCTACTACCAGAGACACAAAGTTTGTTATTTCGAGTGGGTTGCTCCAAATGCTATAGAATCACAGGTTATTTGTAGGCCTACCATAAGAGGACCTGCATAACTATCTACCCAATGTTGTCTTCGTTTGTAAGAGCATGATATTAAGCCAACATCTATCAATGGATGCCATTGGCTCCAAGTCTTCCCATTATCTATAATAGATAATGCAATACTATGGTTATTCGAGCTCCCATAGAGTTTGATCACCAGCTGGACTGAACTATAGAAGACCTTTTTGGAGAGGTTCTTTCTAAGGTTGAAGAAGCTTAAGTTGAAGGACCAAATCAATAACTTTAACTAATTGCCTAATGATTCGATCAGTACATCATGGGAGAGGTTCACAAAGTGCCTAAGGAGTGTCCCTGACCATAAATCATGGATGATGCCTTAGTGGAGATCTTTTATCGAGCCCTAGATGAGAATACCCAAGCTGTTGTAAAAACTATCATAGCTGGCTCATTTCTATAATGTCCATTTCTGGTGATTGTTGAGATGTCAGAGAAAGTGGTCAAGACTAATCATGTATGGGAGATGATAGGTAAGGTGATAACAAAGAGATTATTTAGAGTCAGTACTAATTCAGTGCAAATAAAAATAAAAGAGGATATGATGTAAGAGCTTGCTTAGATTAGTACCAATATGGAGTTGTAAGTAGAACCAAGAATGTGTAAATGCAGTAGCTCATCAACCTTCACGAGCACCCATGTACGAGGAGCCTTACTATAAGAAGGACCCTTGCTTCATCACTGATCAGATGGTGGATTTCTAGACCAACACTCAAGGCTCAAATTAGGACTATTAGCTCCAAGGTGAAGGAAACCAAGGTCAGAACTATAATAGGGATGGCGCCTTTAGAGACAATAATCGAGGATGTTTCTATGAAAGGAATTGGGATTAGAATAGAGATACTGATTAGGGGTGCAGAGATGGTTACATAAATAGTCTGTATGTGGCACCACATAATCAAGATTCGAGTGGTCGTAGCTCTATTGTTGAGGAGATGCTTGATCGCCTATTGATGAAGGCTGACGCTCAGGATGATACCTTAAAGGGGATGGAATCTGACATCTCCAGTATCAATCAAAAAATTGAGACTCTTTCTATTGCTATCAAATAGTTGGAGCAACAGTTCATTCAAATGTCAACTCAATTGAACTAACCTGAGAAAGGTATATTGCCCAGGAATATAGTTTATAATCCAAAGAATGAGGGCAAATATATAACAGTGACCACTTGTGGTGGAAAACAAATCATTGACCCTTCGATGCTAGATGATGATGATGATATTTTTGAGAAGATAGTTGAGAGCAAAGATGCAAAAACTAGAGATGTTCATGCCAAGGATAGAGTGAGTAATTGATGTGGCCCAAGCTATACCTTCTTTTTGAAGGTTAAAATGGTCATTTTCATGATATATAACCTAACCATAGTTGGGGTTAATCCCAAAGGGAATACCGTAGAATTAGATTAATTTCAAGCAGTTCAAGTTAATTAACCTACTTATCTTTATGAAAGAGGGGTTTTGTAAATGGCAGAAAGTAATCCTTGACTAACATAAATGTATGAAACCAGTAAGAAGAGTAACTAGAGTATTGTGTCCCCTACGATTCACTAACATGGTATTACCAGATAATCACATTCTTTTTAAGTGTGTTGCATGCACAATGGTAAGTTATGTTCACAATGTGAGACCCCATGTTTCTCATCTTTCATAATATGTATAGGGTGGCATATTATATGATACATATATGATTTAGATAGAACCTAAGGATAATAAGGCTTCCAATAAGTGGTAATATCAAGGACTTAAAGTTTTAAGTTAAACGAATCCCCTAAATACACATTGGGGCTTAAAGAAATGGCCTGAGTGGCACCTTTCCTTTTTCGGAACGTTTAAATTAGGTTTCACTTTTTAGATGAGACTAAAAGTGTATAATTTCCAAATAATGGATTTTTAAAGCTTATTTTAATAGCACAAAGGTCATACGTTAAGTTTTGGAATCAAGAAAGTTGCAAGATAAAGGTTGGCCAAAGTTAAGATAAGCTTCTTTAAGAAATTCTTCTTAAATTTGGGTCAAATGTATCAGCCCATATCTCCCAAAATTAAAGAATTTAGAAGATATATGACCTATAAAATGGAATATCTATGAGTCTAGTTTGCAACACACAAAAATGGACATCAAAATGACTTTAGGATAAAACGTTATGACCATTTTACATTGACTGTCTGAGTAGGAAATCGGGTCATTGGCCAGGTCGGGTAAAGCCTACCTAGATGTCAACTAATTTGAGCTTTTTAAAGATCAAATAAGTTCCATTTCATCTCAAATAGCTTATAAACTGAAGATACAGTTCCCTCAAGGTACCAAGGGGATTTGGGTAATTTTTTTTCATTTTTACTATTAAAATTATTCCCTGTGCCTAGAAATGCATGCCTTATGTTTTACAATTGTTTTGCCCTCCTATTAGCTATGTTTGGGGTTGTTGTGGGCTTTAAAAATGGTGCTGTTCTTGCTGATTGTTCTTGATTTGCAACTAGCGTGTTTAGGTAATAATTTTGGGGCTCTTTTATGATCATTTTTACAAAGTTTAATGGATGTTTCCTCTTGTAAATGCTATATGGAAAATCTACCGATTAATGCTCAATAATAGACTGTTTATAGGTGGTTATAAGTTGTGTACATATCCTTGATATGAAGCTTAGGACTTAAAGTAAAACTTTTGTGAAGAAACTTTGGGCAACAGGACGTTCGTTGGAAACGTATGTTAAGGCTAAGCTCCGTCCCTCCTTTTAACACTAAATCTGAGAAATCACCAAAATGCCAAATGTGATACTTTACTACTCTGTTGCTAGAAACACCTTCTATAAAAGGCATTGGGATTGCAGCTGAATTATTTTCATCATGGTATGAGGTTGATATTCTACTGGCTAACTTAAGCTGGACATTCAATATCTATATAGCAATTTAACGATTTTCTTAACTACCTATCTATATGTTGATATGTTTCTCTTTTGGTGTGGTGTCACCAAAAGTAAATGTAGATTTTGAGGGGAATGTAGTGTTCATAATCAATCCATTCCATACTAAAAACATAATTGAAGCACTTAACAAGTAATGGGTTGATTTCTAATAATCTCTATTGTAATGCTCCTATTTGAACTACTAAAGCACTTAATTCTGTTTAAATACTTTCTTTTACTAATTGACATAGAACCAAGTATAACCATTATCTAAAGACCTCTATGAACATTTTTAGAGTTAGGACCTCATTCTAAATGTTGAGTTAATCTGTCAAACTTATTCGAAAGACATGTAAGATCCCACGAGTCATGTGTATGTGTTACGATAATGATTTTGATGTTATGAGGATAAGTGTAGCAATGAGCCAAGATTGGATAAATTTATGCTATGACCTACTATGTGTAATCAGTATTTATATCATACATGGCATGTTATACATGGACTTCGAGTTATAATTAGAGGTATGGGGCCTATTTGACAAAATGATTATATATATGTATATGCTATAGATAGCCACAGGTTGGAAAATATAATGCCGCTTAGCTACCGGAAAGAACCACCATTGCTAGCATTTGGTTGAGTATGTCATGAATTTGCATCTATATAGGTATTCACGATATGCGATACTCAAGCATACCATGCATATTTGATGACTAGGAGTTTGATTGTTGGCCATTGAGGTTACTTGAGTTTTGGTTACAGGTGGAATTTTTATTACCCATTTTACTACAGTATCAATGATTTTACTTTTTGTCTTACATACCAGTATATGTTTATTCGTACTGATGTCCCATTACCTAGGGATGCTGCATTTTATTTTGTGCGTGTAGGTTTAGGTAGGGACTCTGATCGACCCTCCACTAGGAGCCTAGTTCAGCTGTGAGTTAGTAAGCTCCATCTGTTCAGGGAGATTTCATAGGATACTTATTTTTGTTGTACAGTTGGGTATGGTCGGGGTCCTGTCCCGACAATATTAGTGGTTATCTTAGAGGGCATTGTGGACATGTTTTTTTGCGTTGGTTCTTTTGTACATTTAAGTCTCAGTCATAGGATATATATACACATATATATGTAGTGTGTGCCTGTACCTCTATTGTTGCAGCCTTGTCGACTAGCTAGTACTTTATTATTTCTGTTTACCTATCTTGATGTACATGATTTTTTGTTGACTAGGTCATGACCTAAATGGTCCAGTCTTAGTTTATCAGATGTTATGCTGCCTAATTTTCTTCTGTTCCCTAGTTTAGTTAACTAGCATATTTAGTGGCTTACTCGGCCAATAACTATATTGAGTGCCAGTCGCGCCTCCCCTCTTTTCAGGGCATGACAAACATGGTATCAAAGTAGGCTATGTCCCAAGGAGTCTAGATTGTCGTGTCTAGTAGAGTCTTGCTTATGGGTGTGTTGTGCGTCATACTTATAATGAAGAGGCTATGAGGCATTTAAAGATGGTTACCTTTCTTTCACTTAATAGATCATGCTATAGAGCAAAGTTATAGGAATATATGAAATCTTTCTCGTGGTTTGTGGTTTGTTTTATTTGTCAGGCTGTTTACATTTAGTAGATGGTACAACATGAGGTAGATAGGGATCCGAGAGAAGGTACCAATTGTTCTTTGTTAGGTCAAGTAGATATACTCCCTGTTGAGGCATGCGGAGAGCCTCTAGTATCCATAGTACTAGACTCACCATCGCCTGTTAAGGGCCAGAGAGATTCGGTACCCCTAATCCCACCAAAGATTGGGGGATAGGGTATGAGAGAGGTTATTCAACTACTGACTAGGATGGTTTCTATTCATGAGATACAACTAGAGGCGAGAGCAGACGCCAGAAGGGATCAAACAGAAACCTCAAAAGTACGAGAGTTTCTTCACTTAGCCCCTCCAATATTTATAGGATCCAGTCCCATTGAGGATCCCAAGGACTTCATAGACCATATATATAGGATATTGGGGGTACTGCATGCCTCTGTCACTAAGGTTGTGGAGTTGGCTTCTTTTCAACTACATGATGTCGCCATCTTGTGGCACGAGCCATAGGAGAGATCTAAAGGACCTAATGCCCTGCCAGCAGAGTGGGAAGACTTTTCTAAGGCATTTTTGGCCCTATATATGCCACGAACATGGGAGGTTTGGAAGGTTTGGGAGGCCCGTCTTGACCAGTTTATCAATTTGAGGCATAGGGATATGAGCGTAAGGGAGTATAGCCTTAGGTACAATTCTTTGGCTAGATATGGACTAGAAATTTTACGTACCATGAGTGCTAGGTGTCATGACACAAGCCTAGGGCCTAGATGTGACACAGCGAATGGGAACCCCAAACAAGCCCCTTAGCATATCATACATACATCCTTGGTTGCGGAAGCAAAATAAACAACATAAGAGATATAAATAAGGGAAGCAGGACTAAGAGAAGTGGGACTAATGGAAGTTTTGATATTTATAAAAGCATAAAAGAGTCAAGCTCATTGCATAAGTACATTAATTATCGAACAACATCTCTAACATGGAATGGTGCTGAGGCCAAGACATTTTCCAAGCTCACCCTCATCGTAAAAAAAAGTTCAACATAAAGAAATATCAAATAACAAGAGTAGCATAGATAGTGTCTTGGACATGAGGACTCACGAAAGCTTCTCTTCCGAAGTACCAAAACTAGCCACGTGGAGGATGATCGAGAGGATCTCCGATCCATACATGGTAATATCATGTAGATATAGAGTATGCGTTAGTATGTTTGAATATACTAAGTGTGTAGGATGCAATGCAATAAGTCATAAGCCAATATAGTCAAAATGCATAATCATAAGCAATGGATAAGTATATTATCAATATGACATGCATGATCAACGCTTGAAGTGAAACATACTTGTAAGTCATAAAACTTGCATATTATATATCACATATGTGGGAAGAGACCATAACCAACATAGACCAAGCGAACTACTACTTGGAATCTAAGGTATGTCACTCCCTTGTACGATGGTTGAGGCATGTCATCCCCTCCACAAGGTGGTTGAGGCATGTCATCCCCTCCACAAGGTGGTTGAGGTATGTCACCCCTCAAATAGGTGATCGGGCATGTCATGTCATGACCCAAGACTTGGGGCCTAAATGTTGCACGATGAATGTGGAACTCAAAGGGACCCCAAACAAGCCGCATATTATTACACATTATTGGTCACGAAAGCAATTAAACAATATAATTAGATTAGAAATAAAGGCAAAAGGGGCTAAGGGAAAGCCTTTCATAGCATAAGACATCATTAGATCAAGATAGAGGCAAGTCTCATAACATAATTGCATAACTTGTCAAATAACACCTCTACTACATAGATAAAAGCAGGGGATAAAATAAGCAACCGGGCTCCCCCTCATAGTCAATATATACATAAAAGAAAGATAGTCTTAGTACATAGCAAGAGATCATAATCATTGTCCCCGAAATAGAGGACATATAAACTAGCTTGAGAGAAATTGCACTAGCCACGTGGAGGAAGATGCTCAAGTGGGGCTTCGATTCCTACATGGTAACATCATGCAGGCATAGAGTATGCATTAGTATGTTTGAATGTACTAAGTATGTTGGATGCAATGTAACAAGAGATAGGCATATGACAAAATGCAATATCATAAGCAAAATATAGCATATTAGCAATATGACATGAATGATCATACTTAGAGTAAAACATGCCTATATAGAACATATTACATCTGAAGAAGATGACCATAATTAGATAACCAAGGCCTACTACCTCCTTCATGAGGCAATTGAGGTATATACCCCCAATGTTGTAGCATGGGCCTACCACCCCTCGAACTAGGCGAATGAGATATATACCCTCCAATGTGGTAGCATGGGCCTACAACTCCCCAAACTAGGAGATTGAGGTATATACCCCTCAACATGGTAGCACGGGCCTACAACCCCCTGAGCTAGGCGATTGAGGTATATACCCTTTAACATGGTAGTTAGGGCGTACTACCCACCGAACTAGGCAATGGATCAACTTTCATCACAATAGATACTGTTCATAAAACTATCATATAAATACCTTGCTTTCCTCTTCATCGAGTCACTCAAGTCATAGGTTATGTAATGGATCATCAATAGTTCTATAATCCAAAATTGAACATTTTGTCAAACACTTGGTAGGTGTACAACGCTAATGTAAAACCATGCAATTCAAGAGTGAAATCATGCAAGAAAATCCAATGTAAAACCACCCACCAACACTTGGTAATACCCTCATTCTATCTAATCAAAATCCTTCATCAAATCAAACAACAGACCGTAGATTCATAGCTTCAAACATGCTCAAACAGTCACAAGTTTATGAAAGCCTAATATAGTCTATAGTAAAATTCATAATATGGAAGACCCATAAGTAAATCAACATAGAATCATGCAATTTTGAAAAATGAAAGCTTGGTCACCATGGATGAAAGGACTCAAAGGTTAAAACCCACATACCTTGAATTTGGAGAATTTTTGATAAAGATTGAAAATGAAGACTTGAAGCTTGGAAGAATTCCTTAAAATCCGGAAGGGATTTGGACAATTGAATTTTGAGAGAAATATTAGTCTAAGGGTTTGAGAGAGTATTGAGGAATATCTTGTATGATATGAAGGTGAAATATGGCTAAGTATAAGTGTTTACACACATGGGAAGGCTTAGGATCAAGACCCTAAAGCCTTGGACTAGACTAAAATAACTGACACAAAAATACATTGAGGAGCGCCCTTGGTGCATCGCGCTAGCTCTCTGGAAATCACATTTTTGCGATTTTCGAATTTTGCTATAGTTGCTCTTAAATCGGGGTTAGATCTATCGCCCACTTAATTTTGCCCCCTGAACAAGAATATGAAGTTGGATTTTTGAAATCACACATAAATTTTGAGATTATGGAAATTATGATTCTCGGCATTACCGAGGCACATTTTCGGGCACTTTTTGGGGTTGTTTAAATATATCCCCCTTGGGAATATTCATCCTGGAATGTCAAAGAAACATATATGAGAAGAGTAATCATGAAGAGATTAGCCCCTACAAGTATTCAACAACACGCTTTAACACTACTTGCAAAAGTCTCAGCTCAAGTGACATCATCAACTTGTCACTTTAAACATGAATGTATGCAATGACATGAGGGCTGAATTGAAGACTTGAGATCATATAGAGGACTTAGAATTACTACCTTAGGCTTGAGTAGAATGAAAAAGATAGGGATATTACTTTTGCTTGTCTGCTTCGGCCTCCTATGTAGCACTTTCACTTGTTGATTCCTCCAAATGACCTTAACGGAAGAAACATCCTTATTCCTTAGCCTCTTCAATTGCCTATCCAAGATCTCCACTGAAACTTCTTCATAAGTCAAGTTATCTTTAACTATAACTATAAGATCTAATGGAACAATAGCATTTGGATCATCTACACACTTCCTCAACATAGACACATTAAACACGGATGAACCAAATCCATTTCACTAGGCAATTCTAACTCATAGGCCACCTTTCTAATCCTCCTCTTCACCATATAAGGGCAAAAAAATCTTAGACTCAACTTGGCCTTCTTACCAAAATAAACCGCACTCTTCATGGGTGATACCTTCAAATAGGCCCAATCACCAACTTTGAATTCAAGATCCCTCCTTGTCACATCGACATAGGACCATTGGCGACTTTGGACCATTTTCAACCTTTCTCTAATCCTCCTATCCTTCTTAAGAGCCTCCATAACCAGATATGGTCCCAACAAAGCCACCTTTCCAACCACAAACCACTCAATCGGTGATCTACAACGTCTACCATAGAGAACCTCAAAAGGGGCCATACCGATGCTAGAATGATAGCTATTGTAATAGGCAAACTCATTTAATGGAAGATGATCATCCCAACTACCCTTAAACTCTAATACACAATCCCTAAGCATACCTTCAAGTGTTTGGATAGTTCTTTTGGCTTGGTCATCTAGTTGAGGGTGAAAGGCCATACTAAGTTTAACTCTTGTACCAAGAGGCCTATGAAAGGACCTCTAAAAATATAAAGTAAATTGACCACCACAATCCAATATAACAAAAAAAGAACCCCATACAACCTCACCAAGTCATGAATATACAACCTAGCATAATCTTCTGCCCCATATATGGTCTTAGCTGGTAGAAAGTGAGCTGATTTCGTCATCCTATCAACCACAACCCAAATGGAATAAAAGCCCTTTCCAATCTAGGGTAACTCAACTAGAAAATCCATATTACTATCCTCTCAATTTCATGTAGGAATCTCTATGTCTTATGCTAGGCCACCTGGTCTTTGGTGCTCAGCTTTGACTTATTGGCAACTATAAGAACAAGATACAAATTTGGCAATGTCCCTCTTTAGACCACTCCACTAATACACCTCTCTCAAGTCTCTATACATCTTAGTAGAACTATGGTGTATAGAATAGGAAGAACATGAGCCTCATCAAGAATCTTTTCTCTCAAGCCATCAACACTGAAACGACCTAAAAAAAGTGTTCGAAAATGTGCCTCGAAAGTGCACAGAATCA
Organism: Solanum virginianum; assembly: GCA_000787875.1. NCBI lineage: Eukaryota > Viridiplantae > Streptophyta > Magnoliopsida > Solanales > Solanaceae > Solanum > Solanum virginianum. The sequence continues at coordinate 113,923 of DF358872.1, read as the reverse complement.
TAATTTCCATATATCTCAAAATCCATGCGTGATATCAAAAAGATGACTTTATATTCTTGTTTAGAGGGTCAAATTGAGTGGAAGATGGGTCTAACCTTAATTTAAGAGCAATTGTATCAAATTTTGAAAATCTTAAAATGCGATTTCCAGAGAGGTTTTCGCACACCTGGCACTATGCGCCAAGGGTGTGCCATAGTGTCAAATTTTTTCCAATTTTCCATCTCGATCCAAGACTTTGTGGTCTTAGGCCTAAGTGTTTTCATGCGTGAAAATAACTATATTTAGCCATATTTCACCCTCATATCATTCAAAATATTTTTCAACATTCATTCAAATACTTAGCCAAATATTTTACTCCTAAAACTCAACTCTCTAAACTCATTGGGGTTTTGAGGTTCTCATTCAAGCTTCAAGTCTCTATCTCCAATCTTCATCAAGTTAATATCAAAAGCTAACGTATGTAGGTTTCTTTCATGGGTTCCTTTTACCCATGATTCTGAAACTTACTTTTCTTAAAAATTGTATGATTTAGAGTTGATTTACTCATGAGTCTTATTTATTATGAAATTCACTACACACTATGTTAGGGTTTATGAAATTTTGACTGTTTTACTATGTTTTGTGCTATGAATCTAAGATCTATTGTGAGATTTGATGAAGGAATTTGATATATATTGCTTGAGGGTGTTACAAAGTATCTATTGATGGTGTTACATTATATTTTCTAGCATTATGTCACTCTTTAATTGCATGGTCTTACACTAGCACTACACACCCGCCAAGTGTTTGGTAAAATATTCAGTTATGGATTCTTGAGGAATTGAAGGTCCAATGCATGTCTTATGAGTTGATTGACTTTATGCTTATGAAAGAAATGTATGTATATGATATTATCTCTATATTATTGGGGATGACCAAGGCTCACTTGGTAGGTTGTAGGACTGAGTAACCTTGTTAAGGGGTTTGTATCTCGATCGCCTCGCTTGGGAGGTAGCGGGCTCGTGCAACCTTGTTAGTAGTTTGTACTTATCAACCTTTTTGGGGGATTTGCACTCCATCAATCTTGTTGGGCAATTTGTACTCCAACAACCTTATGAAGGGTTCTGCACCTCATGCGCCTCTATAAGGAGGTGGTAGACATTGGATTGCACTAAGAATGGTCACTCCTTACACATGTATTATGTTCTATATAAGTATAATCCTTCGTACCTTATGCGCCTCTCCAACGAGGTGGTAGGCCTTGAATTGCACTAAGAATGGCCACTCCTTGCACATGTACTATGTTCTATATAAGCATGATTTTACTTCAAGTGTCATTCATACATGCCATATTGCTATATGTCTATTCATTGTCTATGATATATATTTTGATTATGGTACTTATCACTTGTTGCATTGCATCCAACATACTTAGTATATTCAAACATAGTAACGCATACTCTATGCCTACATGATGTCACCATGTAGGAATCAAAGCCCCGCTTGAGCTTCTTCATCCACGAGGCTAGTACACTTCCATTCAAGCTTGTTGGTGAGTCCTCCATTTTGGGGACACTGCTTATGATCTCTTACTATGTTCTAGAACTACTTTTTTATGTAAAAGTTGACTGTGAGCATGATCTCAGTTACTTTTCTTGGCCCCCGCTCTTATCTATGTATTAGAGGTGTTGTTGGACATGTCATGAGTAATGTTATGAGCATTGACTCTCTCTTGACTCTTATTTTTATGATATGAATGATGTTCCTTAGCCTTGGTTATCCTTAGTGAGACTCTTTGTTTGCTATTTTATTACTTTCGCGACTAAGGATGTGCAATGACATTCTAAGAGGCTTTCTTGGGGTCCCTTTGGTTTCCCCTTGTGCCGTGTCATGTCTAGGCCATAGGCTTGGGCCTTGACAAACTTGGTATCAGAGCAGTAGGTTGTTAGGTCCTTGGCATCCAACACACTGCATTGATTAGAGTCCTATTATGGCTGTGAAGTACGCCACAACTCTGAATAGGAGGCTATGAGGAATTCTAGGAAATATTTCCCTTTGACATGATCTATTTCATGCGTTAGAGTTAGGTCCCCTAGGCCTTATTACTAATCCCTAACTGTTACATTACAGGATATATCTCAAGCCACTTAGGATGGTGATATGATGAATACAGAGGATCACAACGCTTTTTAGGTGTTGGCCAAAGCGGCGGGAAAATTGACAACTCACCTCGATCAACAAGCGAGTGCTCCTGAGACATTAGATGGTAAGAGGATCGGTAAGGAGGCCAAAATGGCTCGTGGGTGAAGGGAAGTTCCAAAGTCCCAAATATAGAGGTGGTGGTGGTGTGGTGCCTTATGCTAGGTGACCAAGATGTTGTAGAGGCCATGGTGGCCTATGCTTGAGGGATACTAATGCTTTTTATGGTTTTGGAGAAGTGGGTCACAAGATAATAGGTTGCCCTCATAAACACAGTAAGGGTAAAGGGGGTGATGGTGGAATGACTAATCCCAAGTGCCATATGTGTAGGAAGAACCATGGTATCCTATGTTGGAGGCATTCTAGTGCTTGTTTTGGGTGTAGTGAAGTGGGTCACATTCAAGTTGATTTTTCATGCGTTCAATGGAAGTCTAAGGGTGGTTGACCTTTAGATCAAGGTGGTCATGTCGATCAAGTGACTCAAGAAGGAGATAAGGTGCCCAATGTTACTACCGGTATGTTAAAATTCCTTTTGGCTTTGATATGTTTGCATTGATGGGCCCGTGTGCCACTATCTCTTTCATTATTATTTTGGTTGCTAGTAGGTTTCATGTGTGTTCCGAACTCTCTTTGTTGTCTGGCTCATTGGTGAGCCTAATGTTGTTTGAAGGTTCATAGGTGTTGTTCCATGTTTATATTGCATTAGGTCTTGACTTGTGACTTGTTGGGTATAATGTGGTAGATTTTGATGCTATGCTTGGGATGGATCAATTGAGTTGGTGTTGTGTCCCTATTGAATGTAGGATCCATAGAGTTAAATTCTGATTCCCTATTAAATTCATCTTTAAGTGAGGGCTTGTAAAGTGGTTGCAAAACGGTAAGTCTATTTCTTGTCTTAAGGTACAATTGATTTCTAAGGGTTGCATTTAACACCTTGTAAGATTTAGGGGTATTGAACGTAAGTTACTTCTATTGAGATGAGTCCGGTGATTAATGGGTTAGTGAAATCCTTCCCGATAATTTAAATTTGGTGTAGTGCCTTTTTGGTTTGATGTATGTCTGGTTATGTCTATGGATCTCGTGAATGGGGTCTTCAGTCCCTACCTTGTTATGTTTATGGTGGTCTCTAGTGATGAAGTATTGACTATTTAGAGCTTGTGAACCATTTGGGGTTAGTGTTGCAAATCATAGGGTAAGAAGCTTTGTATGCTAAGTATGTGAAGTGTGAAATGTAGTTAAAGTAGGTTACCTCCATAGGTCATATGGTGTCGGAGGATGGTATTAAGGTTGATCCTAAGGAGACGTATGTGATTAGAAATCGGCCTAGACCATTGACCCCCATCGGACATTAGGAGGTTTTTGGGCTTAGCGGGTTGCTATCGGAGGTTTGTGAATAAGTTCTCTTCTATTGCTTCTCCCATGAATAATTTCACCCAAAAGAAGGCTAAGTTTGTGTGATTGATGAGTGTGAAAGGATTTCCCAAGCCTTGAGGAATAATCTTATGTCCACTCCTATCTTGTTCTTACCGGATGGGTTGGAAGGATTTGTTGTGTATTCTGATGTCTCCTGGATAGGTTTGGGTTGTATGTTGATGCAACATGGTTAACTGGAAGCCTATTCTTTTAGCTAATTTGAGATGCATGAGAAGAGTTATCCTACCTACCACTTTGAGTTGTCCGCCATTGTATTTTCTTTGAATTTGATGTCATTGGTTATATGGGGTGCATGTTTATGTATTTACCATTCACTAGAGTCTCCAATATGCATTCGCTAAAAGGATCTTAGTTTGAGACAAACTTCTTAAGGATTATGATGTGGGTGAAATAGGGCAAGGTGGAGGTTTTTTCCCAAGGGGAAGATGGTGCCCTTAAGTACCAAGGCAGGTTATGTATGCCTTGTGTTGATGGTTTGAGGGAGAAAATCCTTGATGAGGCCCATAATTCTTCTCATTCTATTTACCTTGGTTCTACCAAGATGTATAGGGTTTTGAGAGGTGGATTAGTAGGGCGGCATGAAGAATGACATTGCCAAATTTATATTCGGTTGTCATAGTTGTCAATAAGTCAAAGCCGAGCACTAAAGGCCGAGTAGCCTAACCTAAGATATAGAGATTCCTACTTGGAGGTGGAAGAAATTTACATGGATTTTGTTGTTGGATTGCCTAAGACTAGAAAGGGTTTAGATTCTATATGGGGTGTGGTTGATAGGATTACAAATTGGCTTACTTTTTACCAATTAAGATTTTTTACGGTGTCAAATAGTATGCTAAATTGTACATTCATGAGCTGGTGAGATTGCATGCGGTACCCTTGTCTATTATAATAGATTGTGGTGCTCAATTTACTTCACTTTTTTGGAGGTCCTTTTAAAGGGGCCGTGGTACAAGAGTTACACTTAGTACGGTTCGGCCTTCCACCCTCAAATAGATGGCCAAGCCGAAAGGACTATCCGAACACTTGAAGACATGCTTAGGGCATGCGTATTAGAGCTCAAGGGTAGTTGGGATGATCTTCTTCCATTGATTGAGATTGCATATAATAATAGCTATCATTCTAGTATCGGTATGGCTCCTTTTGAGGCTCTCTATGGTAGATGTTGTAGATCACCAGTTGGGTGCTTTGAAGTTGGAGAGGATGCACACTCTTGAGAAGGCTAGGATGATTAGAAAAAGGTTGAAAATAGCCCAAAGTCACCAAAAGTCTTATGCCGATGTGAGGAGAAGGGACCTTGAATTCAAAGTGGGTGATTGGGTGTATTTGAAGGTGTCACCTATGAAGGGTATGGTCTATTTTGGTAAGAAAGGCAAGTTGAACCCTAGATATGTGGGCCCTTAAGGGTGATGAGAAGGGTTAGGAAGATAGCCTACGAGTTAGATTTGCCTAGAGGGATGGAATTGGTTCATTTGGTCCTTCATATATCCATGTTGAGGAAATGTGTGGGAGACCCTAATGCTATTGTGCCTCTTGATGTTGTGGGTGTTGTTGAGGATAATATGAATTATGAAGAGGTTTCGGTTCATATTTTAGATAGACAAGTGAATAGGTTGAGGAACAAGGATGTGACTTCCGTTAAGGTCCTTTAGAGAATCAACAAGTTAAAACTGCTACTTGGGAGGCCGAAGCGGACATGCAAAAGCGATATCCTTATCTTTTCCGCTCCACTCAAGCCTAAGGTATCAATCTAAATCCCCTGTGTATTTTCAAGTCTAAGTTCACACCATGACATATGCATACATTCATGTTTAAATTGACAAGTTCATGATGATTTTACACTTATGATGAGATTTTTGAAATGATGTTTAAGTGCATTGTTGTATATTTATGTGGGCTGAAATTGTCATGTTTGTGTCTCTCATATCATTTCTTTGACATTTAGGGATGAATGTTTCCAAGGGGAAGATATTGAAACGACCTCAAAACAAAGTGCCCGAAAATGTGTCTACAAAGTGCCCGGAATCGTAATTTTCATATATCTCAAATATGTGCATGATATCAAAAATCCAACTTTATATTTTTGTTTAGGGGGTCAGATTGAGTGGAATGGGCCTAACCCTGATTTAAGAGTAACCATATCAAAATTTGAAAATCGCAAAATGCGATTTCTAGAGAGCACTACGCGCCCCTAGCACGACAATCGCAAAATGCGATTTCTGGAGAGGTTTTCGCGCCCCTGGCGCGACACACCAACGGCACGACATAGTGTTAAATTTTTTCCAGTTTTCTATCTCGGTCCAAGACTTTGTGGTCTTGGGCCTAAGTGTTCCCATGCATGAAAATATCTATACATACCCATATTTCACCCTTATATCATTCAAAACATTTGCCAATACTCATTCAAACACTTAACCAACTATTTTACTCCTAAACTCAAGTCTAAAATCTCATTAGGATTTCAAGGTTCTCATTCAAGCTTCAAGTCTCCATCTCTAATCTTCATCAAGTTAATCTCCAAAGATAAGGTATGTGGGTTTCTTCTATGGGTTCCTTTAACCCATGATGCCCAAACTTCCTTTTCTTAAAAATTACATGATTTAAAATTAATTTACTCATGGGTATTATTTATTATGAAAATACACTGCACACTTATGAAATTGTGATTGTTTTACTATGTTTTGGGCTATGAATCTAAGATCTATTGTGAGTTTCGATGAAGGGTTTTGATGTATATTGCTTGAGGGTGTTACCAAGTATCTATTTGATGGTTTTACATTATATTTTCTAGCACGATAACACTCTTGAATTGCATGGTTTTACACTAGAACTACACACTCGCCAAGATTTTGATAAAATGTCTGGTTATAGATTCTTGAGGAAGGTCCAATGCACATCTTATGAGTTGAATGACTTTATGATAATGAAAATGGGGTTTGTACCTCATGCGCCTCTCCAAGGAGGTGGTAGGCCTTGGATTGTACTAAAAACGATCACTTCTTAGATATGAATTATGTTATATATTAGCATGATCTTACTTCAAGTATCATTCATACATGCCATATTTCTATATGTCTATTCATTGTCTATGATATGCATTTTGATTATGGAACTTATCACTTGTTGCATTGCATCCTATACACTTAGTACATTCAAACGTAGTAACGCATACTCTATGCCTACATGATGTCACCATGTAGTAACCGAAGCCCCGCTTGAGCATCTTCATCCACGAGGCTAGTACACTTCCACTGAAGCTTGTTGGTAAGTCCTCTATTTCGGGGCCGTTTCTTATGATCTCTTACTATTTTCTAGAACTACTTTTCTTGTGAGCCCAATTACTTGTCTTGGCCCCCGCTCTTATCTATGTATTAGAGGTATTGTTGGACACGACATGTGTAATTTTGTGAGCATTGAATCTCTCTTGAGTCTTGTGTTTATGATATGAATGATGTCCCTTAGCCCCAGTTATTCCTATTTCTACTATTTTGTTGCTATTTTGTTGCTTCTGCGACCAAGGATATGTAATGATGTTCTAAGAGGCTTGCTTGGGGTCCCTACAGGTTCCCCTTGTGCTGTGTCACGTCTAGGCCCTAAGCTTTGGTTGTGACAAACACAAGGCACACATAACCTACTTTGGTATTGAAGGGCACCATCTCCCCCTTGGGAGAAAACCTCCACCTTGCCATCTTTTACCAATGCGTTCAATTCTAACAAAGCGGGGTCAAGATGTTGCTTAGCTTTCACCTCCTCAACCAATTACAATTTAGAGCCATCAACTACCACAACACCCCAATTATCCAGCTCTTCCAACCTAACCCCAATCTAGCCAACTGAGGGATCTCTATAGCCACCTCTTTGCCACTATCATCAGCATATGCTAGGCTACCCATGGACACCCTATTCAAAGCATCGGCCACCATATTAGTTTTACCGAGATGATAATACACACTCATATCATAGTCCTTAAGAAGTTCTAGCCACCTTCTTTGTCTCAAGTTGAGATATTTTTGAGTGAAGACATATTGCAGACTCTTG
>DF358872.1:87158-105200 GCA_000787875.1 Solanum virginianum | reverse complement strand
CTCACCTTCACTTGATGATACCCAGACCGAAGATCAATCTTAGAGAAGTGATTAGCCCCTTGCAATTGGTCAAATAAATGATCAATCCTTGGAAGAGGATACTTATTCTTTATGGTGACACTATAGAGTTGCCGGTAGTCAATAAACATTCTAAGGGACCCGTCCTTCTTCTTAAGAAACAACACCGGTGCACCCCAAGGTGATTGGCTATGCCTAACAAATCCCTTCTCCAATAAGTCCGTCAATTGCTCTGTTAACTCCTTTAACTCTATTAGGGCCATATGGTAAAGGGGAGTAGAAATGGGTTGAGTATCGGGAAAGAGGCTATACCAAAATCTATTTCTCTTTCGAGAGTAACACAGGGAAGGTCATTTGGAAAGGAATCTAAGAACTCATTTACCATAGGAACCGACTCAATGGGAAGGACCTTGGACTCCATATCCCTAACCCTCACAAGATAATAAAGACACCCCTTTGAGATCAACTTATGGTCTTTAATGCAAGAGATGAATCTATCCTTGACCACCACATCATGACTCTCCCACTCAAGAATAGGTTCATTTGGGAATTATCAACTTATGGTATTTAATGCAAGAGATGAATCTATCCTTGACCACCACATCATGACTCTCCCACTCAAGAATAGGTTCATTTGGGAATTAGAATTTAACCCAATGGGTTTTACAATCGATAGAGGCATAGTATGCATGCAACCAATCCATCCCAAGAATAATGTCAAAATCTAACATGTCAAACTCAACAAAGTCACATGGAAACAATTTATGCAAAATACAAATGGGGCAATTTTTATAGACTCTACTAGCAACAATAGATGCACTAACGAGAGTAGACACCTCGTATGGCTCACACAAAAATTTGTGTTCAACATGAAACTTTTTTGCATCAAAGGGGGTAGCAAAAGAAAGAGTGCCACCTGGATCAATCAATGCATACACATCAAAATCATAGACATGTAACATACCTGTGACAACATCGGGAACCTCTTCAACCCCTTGCCTCCCTTGGAGTGCGTAGAACAGATTGTTCATTGGGGAACCACCTTATTGACCACCCCCTCCCAAAGGCACTACATTAGCTCCCCGACCATGTGGACAAACATCCTTACCCTTGTTACTATTAAGAGGGTAATCTATCATTTTATGCCCCATTTCCCCACAAGAGTAATAAGCACCAGTATACCTCAAGCATTAGCCACCATGACCCTTACCACATTTTGGACACATAGCAGTAGGACCCTCACCAACATCACGTTGGGCCCTTGGGGGGTCATTAGCAAGCCTTCCTTTAGTAGCATTAGAGGACCCTTGGACTTAGTGAAACCCGCCACCTTTAGGACATTGGAATCTACTATCAAAATGGGCCCTCTTGGTTGCCTTTTCTTCCTCAATATCTCCCCCTCCATTTGCTTGGTATAAGTCATCAAACGAGATAAATCCATATCACTAATCAACATGGCAGATTGACATTCCTCACTCACCAAATCGAATACACCCATCACGAACTTGTTCATTCTATACCTTGGGTCGGCAACCAAGTGGGGATCATATTTAGAGAGTTGATTAAACTTGAGAGTATACTCCCTCACACTCATAGACCCTTGTTTCAAATTTATAAATTCCACCATCTTGGCCTCCCTAAGCTAAGAGGAAAGAATCGATTAAGAAGAGCCAACCCTTGTCTCAAATTCATAAACTCCACTATCTTGGCCTCCCTAGGCTCAAGAGGGACGAACTGATTAAGAAAAGTAGCCTTGAACTCCTCCCAAAGCACCACACTATTGATTCCCTTCTCCTCCTTCCATTGATTAAACTATATTTGTGCTACCCCTTTGAGTTAGTAAGCCGCCAACTCTACTTTTTGTCTTCCGATCTAACACCTATGGTAGCTAATACCTTGTAGACTTCATCAATGAACTCTTAAGCATCCTCATCTACCTTAGACCTATTGAATTCCAGTGAGTTCATCCTCATAAAGTCTCTCACCCTAGATCCAACGGTAGGAGCATAAGAGGCTTGGGCCCTTTGGTTGGCTTGGTTAGCGATGACTTGTGCTAGCAAAGTGAGAGCATCCTGGAGCACACCATGAGCCGGTTATTCCTTAAGAGTGCAGGCCTTTCATCCTCTAATGTTAGGCATGATTTAGCATATCAAAGAACAATCATTAGGGGGAAAAACCTTACTTTAACTCTATAACATGACTTAGAACATGAAGAAGGGAAGCATTTCCTAAAACGTCTCATAGCCTCTTGGTCATAGTTGTAGTGCATAACACAACCATGAATAAGACTCTAATCGATGCAGTGTGGTTGATGCTGAGGGCCATTAACAACCTAGTGCTCTAATACCAACTTTTTCATGACTTAGTCCTAGGGCCTAGACGTGACATGACGAATGGGGAACTCGAAGGCACTCGAAACAAGCCTCTTAATATATCATTACACATCACTAGTCGTAGAAGCAATTAAACAACATAACTAGATTAGAAATAAAGGTAAAAGGGGATAACGGAGAGCTTTTCATAACATAATACATAGTTAGATCATGAGAGAGTCAAGAGTCATAACATAATTGCATAACTTGTCCAATAGCACCTCTACTATGTAGATCAGAACGGGGGACAAGACAAGCAACTAGGGTAACCCTCATAGTCAATACATACATAAAGGAAAGATAGTCTTAGTACATAGCATGACATCATAATCATTGTACCCGTAATAGAGGACTTACCAACTAGCTTGAGAGAAATCATACTAGCCACGTGGAGAAGGAAGCTTAAGTAGGCCTTTGGTTCCTACATGGTAACATCATGTACGCATAGAGTATGCATTAGTATATTTAAATATACTAAGTATGTAGGATATAGTGCAACAAGAGATAGACACATGGAAAAATCCAATATCATAAGCAAAACATAATTAGCAATATGGTATGAATGAATGATTCTTAGAGTAAAACATGCCTATATAGAACATATTACATGTGAAGAAGGTGACCATCATTAGATAACCATGGCATACTACCTCCTTTGTGAGGCAATTGAGGTATTTACCCCCCAATGTGGTAGCACGGGCTTACCACCCCCCGAGCTAGCGAATGAGGTATATAGGTAGCATGAGCCTACAACCCCCCGAGTTAGGTAATTGAGGAATATACCCCTCAACATGGCAGCACGAGGCTACAACCCTCCTAGCTAGGCGATTGAGGTATATACCCCTCAATATGGCAGTTCGGGCCTACTGCCCTAAGTATGAGTGTTACAACCCTCCTAGCTAGGCGATTGAGGTATATACCCCTCAATATGGCAGTTCGGGCCTACTGCCCCCTGAACTAGGCAACTGGTCAACTTTTATTACAATAGATACTTTTCAAGAAAACATCATATAAATACCATCCTTTCCTCATCATAGAGTCACTCAACTCATTGGTCATGCAATGGATCATCAATAGTTTAAGAATCCAAAACAAGACATTTTATCAAATACTTGGTAGGTGTGCATTGCTAGTGCAAAACAATGCAATTCAACAGTGAAATCATGCAAGAAAATCCAATGTAAAACAACCCACCAATACTTGGTAATACCCTCATGCAATATACATCAAAACCCTTTATCAAATCATATAATAGACCATAGATTCATAGCTCAAAACATGCTCAAACAGTCACATGTTTATAGTCAAATTCATAATACGGAAGACCCTTAAGTAAATCAACTTAGAATAATGCAATTTAGGTAAAAAGAAAGCTTTGGCACCATGGGTGAAAGGACCCAATGGTTGAAACCCACATACCTTGAATTTGGAGAATTCTTCATGAAGATTGGAAATGGAGACTTGAAACATGGATGAATTACTTAAGATTCAGAAGAGATTTGGACACTTGAATTTTGAGAGAAATATTAATCAATGGGTTTGTGAGAGTATTGGGGAATATCTTGTATGATATGAAGGTGAAATATGGCTAAGTATAAGTGTTTTCATGCATGGGAAGGCTTAGGCCCATTGGACCGGACTAAAATAACTGGCATAAAAATACATCAAGGCGTGCCCTTGGCGCGTCGCGCCAAGGGCACACTAGCTCTTTGGAAATTATATTTTTGTGATTTTTGAATTTTTGTTACGGTTTCTCTTAAATCAGGGTTAGACCCATTTCCCACTTAGTTGTGCCCCCTGAACAAGAATATTAAGTCAGATTTTCGATATGACACACAGATTTGAGATATATGGAAATTACGATTCCGGGCACTATTGAGGCACATCTTTGGGTACCTTTTGGGGTCGTTTCATGTCACCTCCAACACGGTGTTTGAGGTACATCATCCCTCAATAAAGTGATTGGGCATGTCACCCCACAATAAGTTTATTTTAGTACTCACCCCTCAACAAGGTGATTGGGCATGTCACCCCCCAATAAGGTGATTGAGGCATGTCACCCCCTCAACAAGGTGATTGGACATCTCACCCCTCAACAAGGTAATTGGACATCTCACCCCTCAACAAGATGTGGTCTACTTGCAATATCATAGATACTTTTAATGAATTCAATGCATACATGCAAGATGAGGCATGTCACCCCCTCAATAAGGTGATTGGGCATGTCACCCCCAACAAGGTGTGGTTTACTTGAAACATAATAGATACTTTTCATGAATTCAATGCATACTACAAGACCTTAATCATCATAAAGTCACTTAACTTATAAACCATGTAATAGATCATCAATAACTTGAGAATCCTTGTCAAGACATTTTATCAAACACTTAGTAGGTACATAATGCTTGTTCAAAATCATGCAATTCAAGAGTGAAATAATATAAGAAAACTCAATGTAAATCAACCCACCAACATATAGTATAACCCTCATATAGGATACCTTGAAATCCATCATCAAATCTCATAGTAGATCATAGTCTCATAGGTCAAAATATGCATACTAGACCAAATTCAAAATGATTTGACTGAATTTTAAAAATATTGATTAAACTTGACAATATTTAACTAAAGTTGTCCTAATTAACTCAATCAATAGACAAAATCAATTCATGGTATAAGCTTGAAATAGATAGACATGTATAATCAATAAATATTTCATGAAACCCCAACTTAATTTATAATCAAAACCCAGAATAATAGATACCCATAGATGATATAACTTGAAAACATGCTATTTTCATAAAAAGGAAGATTAGGCTCTATTGGTGAAAGGACCTAATGGATGAAGCGCAACGTCCTTGGCTAACACAGGAAAAAATAAGAAAAAACCAACACTGGTCCGCGATGCGGACCTAACGCGAAGGCCAAATTAACACTTATCCGTGCCCCTAGCGGGTCGCTGCCAGGGTGCGGATGCTCTCTAGAAATTGTACATTAGAAAATTTTATTTTTCGCTAAGGGTTATCTAAAATTTGGGTTTTTTCCATTTCCCACTCAATTATTCCCTTGATAAGAAATATGAAGTCAAATTTTCAATATAATTCACGAATTTTGAGATATAAGGAAATTACGAATATGGATATTTCTGAAGCACAATTTGGGGCGTTTCAATATCTTTCCCTTGGGAATATTCATCCCTAAATGTCACGAAAATGTGCATAAGAGAAGTAATCATGAAAATTTCAACCCGACATGAATGCAACAAATGCATTGAAATATCATTTTCAAAAAGTCTCAACATGAGTGTCAAAAATCACCATAAACATGTTACCATGAGTATGAATGCATAAAAAATGACATAACGGCTGAAAAATTAAGACTTGGAATCATATAGGTGACTTAAATTAGTACCTTTGGCTTGAGTATGCATTGACACATCATTTTCAAAAAGTCTCAACATGAGTGTCAAAAATCACCATAAACATGTTACCATGAGTATGAATGCATAAAAAATATGGTTGAAAACTTAAGACTTGGAATCATATAGGTGACTTAAATTAGTACCTTTGGCTTGAGTAGAGTGGAAGTGATATGGATATTGCTTTCTCATGTCGGCCTTAGTTTCCCATATGACACTTTGAACTTGTTGGTCCTCCAAATTGTTGGTCCTCTAAAGGACCTTGACGGAAGCTACATCTTTGTTTCACAACCTCTTCACTTGTCTATCAAATATTTCTACTAGGACCTCCTCCTTATAGGTAAAATTATCTTCTACAACACCCACAACATGCAAGGGCACTATAGCACTTGGGTCACCCATACCCTTTCTCAACATAGACATATGGAAGACTGGATGAACCATATTCATTTTGATAGGCAACTCCAACTCATATGCAACCTTACCTACTCTCCTTAAAACTCTATAAGGACCCACAAACCTTAGGCTTAATTTTCCATTCTTGCCAAATCGAACCACACCCTTCATAGGTGAGACTTTCAAGTAAACCCAATCACAAACCTTAAACTCAAGATCTTTTCTCCTCTCATAGGATTAGGACTTTTGTCTGCTTTGGGTTGTTTTCAATCTCTCCCTTATAATCTATACCTTCTCCAAGGCCTCCAGGACCAAATATAGACCTAGCAAATCCATCTCCCCCACTTCAAACCACCAAACCGGGGATATACAATGCCTACCATAAAAAGCTTCAAAATGAACCATATCAATGCTCGAGTGGTAGCATTATTATAAGCAAGCTCAATGAGTAGAAGATGTTCATCCCAACTACCCTTAAACTCTAAATCACAAGCTCTAATCATATCCTCAATAGTTGGGATGGTCCTCTTAGCTTGACCATCCGTTTGAGCATGAAAATCTGTGCTAAGCTTAACCTTGGTACCAAGACCTCTTTGGAAGGACCTCCAAAAGTGAGAAGTGGATTGAGCACCATAATCTGAAATGATAGAAAAAAGAAACCCATGCAATCTAACTCATATATATACAATGTGGCATAATCTTCGGCACCATAAGTGGTTTTGATCGATAAGAAGTGAGCCAACTTTTTCATTCTATCCACAACAACTCAAATAGAGTCAAAATGTTTCCTAGACTTAGGCAACCCAACAAAAAATTCCATGTTAATCTCCTCCCACTTCCAAGTAGGAAACACTATATCTAGGCCACCCAGCCTTTGATGTTTGGCCTTAATTTGTTGGCAATTCTGACATCCAGATTTGAACTTGGCAATGTCTCTCTTCATACCACCCTACCAATATACCTCCCTCAAGTCTCTATACATCTTTATATAATGGAGTGAATGGAATAAGATGAATTATGGGCCTCCTTCAAGATCAATTCTCTCACGTCATCCACCTGGCACACATAATCTACCTTAGTAACAAGGGTACCATCTCTCCCTTTGGAGAAAATCTCGACTTTACCATCTCTCACTAAGGCCTTCAACTCTAGCAAGGCTGGGTCAAGATCATGTTTTGCCTTTACATCTTCAATCAAGGATGATTTAGAACCATCAACAACCACTACCCCACCATTGTTAACTTCATCTAACCTAACCCCCAATCTAGCTAACCAGTGAACCTCTCTAGCCACCTCTTATCCACCATCATCGACATGAGCTAGACGACCCATAGACACCTACTTAGAGCATCGGCCACAACATTAGCTTTTTCGGGGTGATAATTCATACTCATATCATAATCTTTAAGGAGCTCTAACCATATTCTTTGTCTCAAGTTAAGATCATTTTGTGTGGACACATATTAGAGAATCTTGTGATCGGTAAACACATAACATAAACTCCATACAAGTAATGATGCCAAATTTTCAAAGCAAATACCACGGGCACTAATTCAAGATCATGGGTGGGATAATTCTTCTCATGTACCTTAGGTTATCTAGAGGCATATGCTACGACCTCACCATTTTGCATCAAAACATACAACAAACCAATTCTTGAGGCATCACAATATACAACAAATCCTTTCAACCCTTCCGATAGAGACACGATATGAGTAGAGACAAGTTTATCTTTCAATGTTTGGAGACTCTTCTCACATTTACTGGTCCAGAAAATTTTTGCCTTATTTTGTGTCAACTTAGTAATTGGAGAAGTAATAGATAAGAAACCATTCAAAAACCTCCAGTAATAACCTAGCAAACCCAAAAACTTCTAATGTCTGATGGAGTCAAAGGTCTAGGCTAATTTCTAATTACCTTCGTCTTCTTAGGATCCATCTTATGTAATCACCCGACACCACATACCCTAAAAAATCAACCTCTTTCAATCAAAACTAACATTTATCATATTTAGCATATAACCTCTCCTCCATAAAGATTTTCAACATCACCCTCAAGTGATTCACATGTTCCTCCTCACTATGGGAATTAATCAAGATATCATCAATAAAACACACCACAAATAAGTCAAGGTAGGTTTTAAAGATCCTATTCATGAGATCCATAAATATAGCTGCTACATTAGTCAACCCAAAGGACATAACCACGAAGACAAAGTTCCCATACCTAGATCGAAAAGCTATCTTGGGAATGTCATACTCCCTCACTTTCATTTGGTGATACCCAAACCGAAGATCAGTCTTAGAAAAGTGACTAGCCCCTTAAAGTTGATCAGAAAGGTCATCAATCCTTCGTAGAGGGTACTTGTTTCTGTAATTAGTGCACATTTTAAGAGAACCATCCTATTTCTTCATAAATAACACTGGTGCACCCAAAGATGACTTACTAGGCCTTATGAAACCCTTTTCCAACAAATCCCTTAATTTCTCCTTCAAATGCGCTGGGGCTATATGGTAAGGGGAAATAAAAATAGGTTGAGTATCGGGAAGGAGGTCTATACCAAAACCTATTTCCATTTGGGAGGAACACCGAGAATCTCACCAGGAAAGATATCAAGAAACTCATTAACCACCAGAACTGACTCAATAAGAAGGAATTTGGACTCAATATCCCTAACACTAACAACATGATAGAGACAACACTTAGAAATCAACTTTTGTGCATTAAGGCAAGAAATGAATCTACCCTTGACCACTATATCATGACTTTCCCACTCTAGGACGGGCTCATTAGGGAACTGGAATTTAACCCTATGGGTTCTACAATTAATAGAATCATAATATGCATACAACTAATCCATCCCAAGAATGACATCAAAATCCACCATATGTAACTCGACAAAATCAGAAGGAAAGATTTTATGCAATATGAACATAGGAAATTTTTTATAAACCCTTTTAGTGACAATTGACTCACCAATGGGGGTAGATACTTCATAAGGTTCACACAACAATTTGGGACTAACATGAAATGTTTTGGAAATAAAAAGAGTAATAAAAGAAAGAGTGGCACCCGGGTCTATCAATATATACACATCAAAATAAAAAACCTTTAACATACAGGTTATGACATTGGGCACCTCATCCACCCCTTGTCTCCCTTGAAGAGCAAAGAATTTACTTTGCCTTAGAGAACCCCTTTGTTGTCCTCCTCTTTCCTTTTGACCTGCATTTCCACCTTGGCCTTATAGGCAACCATCTCTAGCTTTGTTTTGAGAATGAGGACGATCAATCACCTTATGACCCACTTCACTTCAACCAAAGCAAGAATTAGAATTTCTCAAGTATGCGCTATGATGGCTCCTATCACACCTTTGGCTCATAGGGTTAGGCACCCCACCACCACCACCTTGTAATCTTTGAATTGTCATTAGCAAACATCTTATTAGGAGCATTGGAACACCCTTGGTCTTGGAACTTGTGTCCTTGAGGATCCTAGACACTCTTGGAACCTTTGAATCCACCTTCAAAATGAGCCCTGTTGGACTCACCACTTCTTGTTTTTCAAAGATTTTCTCCCTCTAGTTGCTCGGCGTATTTCATGAGATGGGACAAATCTATATGATCCAGTAACATGGCAGTATAACACTCCTCATTAACCAAGTCAGACACACTCGACACAAATTTATTCATCCTTGATCTCGGCTCGGCAACTAATTATAGAGCATACTTGGAGAGTTGGTTGAACTTAAGGGCATACTCCCTTACACTCATGGAACCTTGCTTAAGGTTTATAAAATCCATCATTTTAGCCTCCCTTCGAATGATAGGAAAGAACCAGTTGAGGAATGCGGCTTTCAATTCCACCCAAGGAATAACATCGTCATCTCTCCTCTAAAATTTCCATTGGGTGAACCAAATTTTAGCCACACCTTTGAGTTGGTAGGCCACTAACTCTACATTATCCTCCGAATTAACCCCATTAATAGATAGCACTTTGTAAACCTCATAAATGAACTCTTGGGGATCCTCATCCGGTTTGGATCCATGAAACTCCGATGGGTTCATTCTAGTGAAATCCCATACCCTAGAAGCTGAATTAGGAGCATCGAGGTGAATTTGGTTGGTCATAGCATGACCCAACATTTTAATAGCATCCCAGAATACATCGTGGGCTACCGCTCCACCTTGAGGAACTTGAGGAGTAGGAGGGTCCGGTTGCTCCTGGGGTGTATGGGTTATCCTTAGTCTCCCTCTTGGAATCGACATGATCTAGAATTTTAAAGAGCATTCGTTAGGGGAAAAAGCCTTACACCTTCATCTAAAGCATGATATAGACCATGAAGAAGTGAAACATTTCCTAAAATGCCTAATAGCCTCTCATTCATAGCTGTGGCGCACTTCACAACCATGAATAAGACTCTAATCAATGTGGTGTGTTTGATTTTGAGGACCTTTAACAACCTGGTGCTCTGATACCAAGTTTTTCATGACCCAAATTTAGGGCCAAGACGTGACATGGTGAATGGGAACCCAAAGGGACCCCAAACAAGCCTCTTAGCATATCATTCTCACATCCTTGGTTGTAGAAGCAAAATAAACAACATAAGAGATAAATAATGGAAGCGAGACTAAGGGAAATTTGGAGATTTATAAAAGCATAAAAGTATCAAGCTCATAGCATAAGTGTATCAATTATTCGACAACACCTCTAACATTGAATAGAGCGGGGGCTAAGATGCTTTTCGGGCTTACCCTCATAATAATAAGAGTTCAACATAAACAAATATCAAATAACAAGAGTAGCATAGATAGTGTCCTCGGACATAAGGACTTACCAAAGCTTATCTTCCGAAGTACCAAAACTAGCCACATGAAGGATGATTGAGAAGCGCTCCAGTCCCTACATGGTAATATCATGTGGGCATAGAGTATACATTAGTAGGTTTGAATGTACTAAGTTTCTAGTATGCAATGCAACAAGACAAAAGCCAATATAGTCAAAATGCATAATCATAAGCAATGGATAAGTATATTATCAATATGATCAATGCTTGAAGTAAAAAATGCTTGTAAGTCATACAACTTGCATAGTACATATCATATGTGTGGGAAGAAACCATAACCAACATAGACCAAGTGAACTGCTATTTGGAATCCAAGGCATGTCACTACCTTGTAAGGTGGTTGAGGCATATCACTCCCTTAACAAGGTGATTGAGTTATGTCACCCCTCAACTAGGTGATTGGGCATGTCACCCCTCAACAAGGTGATTGAGGTATGTCATCCCTCAATAAGGTGAATTGGCATATCACCCCCCAACAAGGTGATTGAGGTACATCACCCCTCAACAAGATAAGTGGGCATGTCACCCCCCAACAAGGTGATTGAGGCATGTCACCCCCCAACAAGGTGATTTAGGTATGTCACCCCTCAACAAGGTGATTGGGCATGTCATCCCCCAATAAGATGTGGTCTACTTGCAACATCATAGATACTTTTGATGAATTCAATGTATATATGCAAGGGCTTAATCATCACAAAGTCACATGACTTATAAACTATGTAATAAATCATCGATAACTTGAGAATCCTTATCACAATACTTTATCAAATACTTGGTGGGTTCATAATGTTTGTTCAAAATCATACAATTCAAGAGTGAAATAATATGAGAAATTCAATGTAAGTCAACCCACCAATATATAGTAAAACCCTCATGTAGGATACCTTGAAATTCATCATCAAATCTCATAATAGATCATATTTTCATAGCTCAAAACATGCATAGTCTCAATAGATAAAATCAATTCATGGTATTAGCTTGAAATAGATAGACCTACATAATCAATCAACATTTGATAAAACCCCAGCATAATTTATAATCAAAATCCATAATAAGAGATATTCATAGATGATACAACTTGAAAATATGAAATTTTCATAAAAATGAATATTGGGCTCCATGGGTGAAAGGACCTAATGGATGAAGCCCACATACCTCAAACTTTGGTTTTCCTGAGATGAGTTTGAAGAGAACTTAAATCTTTAAGAGAATCCTTGAGTTCTAAAGTTAAGCTTGAAATACTTGAAATTTGGATGAAATATTTAGTTAAGTTTTGGCGAGGTTTTTTGAGGGTTTTGTGTGATATAGAGTTACAAATGGCTAAGTATGACTTTTTTTTACGCATAAATGGGCATGGGGCTATGACCACAATATCCTTGGTAATCACAGGAAAAATCAACACTAGTCTGCATCTGTTCTGTGATGCAGACTCAATGCGAAGGACAAATTAACACTAATATGTACCCCTAGAGTATCGTAGCCAGGGCATGGATGCTCTCTGGAAATCATAAATTAGTAACATTTATTTCTCATTATGGGTCCTCTAAAATCATGGTTCACGCTTCTAGCGCATCGTGGTCAGGGGCCAATGCTCTCTGGAAATAAAAAAATAGCAAAAATTATTTTTCTCTGTGGGTCCTCTAAAATCTAGGTTATACCCATATCCCACTAAATTTTACCCCCTGATCGAGAATATGAAGTTAAAATTTTGATATCACGCATAGATTTTGAGATATATGGAAAGTATGATTATGGCCATTTTTGAAGCACAATTTGGAGCGTTTCACTAGGATTCATCGTTATGTGGATGGTTTGGGTGATCATTTGATCAGAGACTACATATAGGCTCTTTCTAGGATGGTGTAGATATTTCCTGTATACAGGCTTTTGCTCAGAATACAGATCACCTTTCTTATCAGATTTGGGATACCCATAGAGATAGGGAGAAGAATAAGAGGAATTGTGCTATGGGGTCTAATAGGGAGCCATAAGGTGATTTTAGGTCTCCTTCTCATTGATATCCACCTTCATCAGTGGGTAGTTTCCCGCCAGATATAGGGATAGTCATTTGATCATTATATTCTGTTAGGGAAGTGGCAGAGTTCACACTAGCTTAAGAGTTGTCGACAGGAGTGCTCTGCACAAATGAGACAACCTACTCCTCTATGTAGACAATGTGGTAAGCTTTATAGTGGGCAGTGTAGAAAGGGTTCGGGTGAAACACCCCTCATGTGCTTCAGAGTGCCCCATAATCTTAATTTCCATAAATCTTAAAATTCATACATGATTTCAAAAATCCGACTTCATATCCTTTATTAGGAGGCAACATTGAGTGGGAGATAGGTATGACCCATATTTTAGAAGACCTATAGCAAAAATTAATTTTTGCTAATTTTTGGATTCTGGTGGCTATCTGGGCACAGGACGTGATGCGGCTGGGGTGAAAACTTGTGTAAGTTGGTGCTCTGTGTTTGGTCCACGTCGTGCCAAGGGCATGACTAGTGCATTTTATGCCTTATTTTTCTAACTTAGTTCAAGGGCATTAGGGTCAAAACACAATGCCCATTTAAAAGTGAAATGTTCCATACTTAGCCATTTTCAACTTCATAACTCACAAAACCCTCTATAAAACCTCTCCAAGACTCTATAAAATCTCTCATTCAAATTCAAGAATTTCAACCTAAATTTTTGAACTCAAGAACCCATCTTCAGCTTCAAGTCTCATCCAAGTTCATTTTACGAAATTCAATGTTTAAGTTATGTGGGTCTTCATCCATGGGTCCTTTTACCCATAGATAACAACCTTCTCTTTTAATGAAAATTGCATGTTTTCAAGTTATATTACCTATGGGCATCTTTTATTTTGAAATATGAGCATAAATTATGTTGAGGGTTTATTAAGTATTGATTGATTATGCATGAATATGTATTTCAAGCTTATTCAATGAATTGGTTTTGTCTATTGAGACTATGCATGATTTGAGCTATGAAACTATGAACTCTTATGAGCTTTTATGATGGATTTCAAGATACATTATATGAGGGTTTTACTACAATATTAGTGGGTTGATTTGAGTTGAGTTTACTCTTCTTGTTTTACTCTTGAGTTGCATGATTTTGAACATGTCAGGACACAAGCCTAGGGCCTAGATCTGACACAGCGAATGGGACCTCGAAGGGGCCCCAAACAATCCTCTTAGCATATCAATCACACATTCTTGGTCGCAGAAGTAATTAAACAACAACAAGAAGAGATATAAAAAAGGGAAGCGCAACTAAGGGAAGTCTTTAATAGTCATAAAAGCATAAAAGGGTCAAGCTCATATCATAAGTACATCATAATATCCAACAACATATCTAACATGGAATGGAACGAGGCCACGACACTCTATGGGCTCACCTTCATAATAACAAGTGTTCAACATAAAGAAGTCTCAATATTGAAAAAGTAATAAAGATAGTGTCGTCAGACTTGAGGACTCACCAAAGCTTGCTTCAAAGGATTGTACTAGCCACATGGACAATGATCAGATAGTGCTCCATTCTCTAGATGATAATATCATATAAGCATAGAGTATGCATTAGTAAGTTTGAATGTACTAAGTATTTAGGATGCAATGTTATAAGGCATAAGCCAATATAGTCAAAATGCATAATAATACGTAATAGGTAAGTGAAATCTCAATATGGTATGCATGGTCGATGCTTGAAGTAAAACATTCTTATAAATCAGTCTACTTGCATGAAATAAAATACATTTGTGGGAAGAGACCCTAACAAAAAATATTAAGACCAAGTGAGCTACAACTTGGAATCCCGATGATTACCCTTCATCGATAAAGTGGTGGTCTACTTGCCAAGGTAAACCATACTTCACCTTATGGGAGCCCATCCTATTTTGGATAAGTAACCCCCTTACGGGAATCCATCCAATTTTGTGGTGGATTTCATGATAAAGTGCACTAAATGGATCGACTAGTATAGCCACTTTTCTTCACATCGAAGTAAGGCTCATCTACTAGTATAGCAAGGATAAAGTATAATCCTATGTTGGCAAATAGTTTGAGGAAAAGAGTATGGACCCTTGAAGATAGTCCAAGATGACATCCAATCCATCAGTGCTAAGTCTAATCCCAAATAATACTTGAAATAATCATAACTTTAATAACTTGTAAGAAACCTGGAAACATGACATGAGTAGCTCTTAAACATGCTTGACCTCTAATGGTGAGCCTAACTTGAAACATGAGATTAAATCATAATCATACATGAATCCTTACTTAAACATGAATGGCTCACAAGAGGTAAAATTTTGAAATAGGACTTAACTTGATACTTGTAACGTCATAGATACTTTTCATGAATTCAATACATAATTGAAAGCCCTTAACCATCATCTAGTAACTTGACTTGTAAATCATGAAATAGATCATCAATAACTTGAGAATTCTTAACTTGACATTTTATCAAACACTTGGTAAGTTCATGATACTAGTTAAAAATCATGTAATTCAAGAGTGAAATAAGATGAGAAAACTTAATGTAAAAAAACCCACCATCATGTAGTAAAACCCCCATGTAGGGTACCTTGAAATCCATTATCAAATCTCATAATAAATCATAGTTCCATAGCTCAAAGCATGCATAGTCTCAATAGACAAAATCAATTCATGGTATAAGCTTGAAATAAATAGTTATGCATAATCAATCAATATTTCATAAGGCCCCAACATAATTTATATTCATAATCCATAATATGAGATACCCATATATAATACCACTTGAAAATATACAATTTTCATCAAAAGGAAGATTAGGCTCCATGGGTGAAATGACCCAATGGATGAAACCCACATACATCAAACTTAAGTTTTCTTGAGTTGAGCTTGAAGAAAACATAGTGCTTGCACTGAATTCTTTAGTTCCAAAATTAAGCTTGAAATCCTTGAAATTTGAATTAGTTGTTTTGTTAAGTCTTGGAGAGGTTTTTGTAAGGGTTTTAAGTGATGTAGTGTTGAAAAATGGCTAAGTATGGGTGTTTTTACACATAAGTGGGCATGGGGCTATGACCCTAATGCCCTTCCCCGAAATGGAAAACTAAGAAAAATGTTAAATTGGTCTATATCTTGTCCACACCGTGGACCCATCGCAGAGGAAGAATTAGCACTGATCTGCGCCCTAGGCGCATTGCGGCCTGAACGCGAACCGATACTATTTTACAAAAA
Organism: Solanum virginianum; assembly: GCA_000787875.1. Classification (NCBI taxonomy): domain Eukaryota; kingdom Viridiplantae; phylum Streptophyta; class Magnoliopsida; order Solanales; family Solanaceae; genus Solanum; species Solanum virginianum. The sequence goes on along the minus strand of DF358872.1, from coordinate 88,925 downwards.
TTAGCTGAAATTATTTTTCGCTACAGATCTTCTAAAATCTTGGTTATACCCATTCCTTACTCAATTTTGCCCCAGATTGAGAATATGAAGTTGGATTTTCGATATCACGCATGAATTTTAAGATATATGAAAGTTACGATTATGGGCATTCTGAAGCATATTTTGGAGCATTTCAATAACTCTCCCTTGGGAATATTCATCCTAGAATGTCAAAAAAACATGCATAAGAAAAGTAATCATGAAAATTTCAGCTCGACATTAATCCAATTAATGTATTTAAACATCATTTTCAAAAATCTCAACATGAATGTCAAAGATCACCATAAACTTGTCAACATAAACATGGATGCATGCAAAATAACATGAGGTATGAAATGTAGGACTTGAAATCATATAGGGGACTTAGGTTAGCACCTTCGGCTTGAGTAGAATGGAAGCGGTATGGGTATCGCTTTCTCATGTTCGCCTCGGCTTCCCATGTGGCACTTTCAACTTGTTGATTCCTCCAAAGGACCTTGATGGAAGCTACATCTTTGTTTCTCAACCTTTTTCCTTGTCTATCCAAAATTTCCACCGAGACCTCCTCATAGGTCACATTATCTTCTACAAAACCCACAACATCAAAGGGCCCTCCAGCATTTGGGTTACCCACACGCTTTCTCAACATAGACACATGGAAGAAAGTATGAACCATATTCATGTCTATAGGAAACTCCCACTCATGTGCAACTTTACCCACTCTTCTCAAACCTTTATAAGGATCCATGAACCTTGGGCTCAATTTTCCCTTTTTGCCAAATCAAACCAAACCCTTCATAGGTGAGGCTTTCTAATAAATCCAATCACTAACCTTAAATTCAAGATCACTTTTCTTCACATCGAAGTAAGGCTCATCTACTTTGGGTCATTTTCAATCTCTCCTTTATCATCATTACCTTCTCCAAGGATTCCATAACGAAATCCTGAGCTAGAAAAGCCATCTCCCCCACTTCGAATTGCCCAATTAATAATCTACAATGCCTACCATAAATATCTTCAAAGGGAGCTATACAAATGTTTGAGTGGTAGCTACTATTGTAAGCAAACTCAATGAGTGGAAGATGTTCATCCCAACTACCTTAAACTCCAAAATACAACCTCTAAGCATATCTTCAAGAGTTTTGATAGTCCTCTTGGCTTGACCATCCGTTTGAGGATGAAAAGCCGTGCTAAGCTTAACCTTGGTGCCAAGACCTCTTGAGAAGGACAACCAGCAGTCCGAAGAGAATTGAGCACCACGATCCAAAATGATAGACAAAGGTACCCCATGCAATCTAACCAACTCATGAATGTACAAGTTGGAATAATCTTCGGCACCATAAGTGGTCTTAACCAATAGGAAGTGAGCCGACTTTGTCATTCTATCCACAACAACCCAAATAGAGTCAAAATGTTTCCTGGTCTTAGGTAACCAAATGATAAAATCCATGTTGATCTCCTCCCACTTCCAAGTAGGAATCTCTTTATCTTGGGCTAGGCCACCTGACCTTTGAGGTTTGGCTTTAACTTGTTGGCAATTGTGATATCCAGATATGAACTTGGCAATGTCTTTCTTCATACAACCGCACCAATACATTTCTCTCAAGTCCTTATACATCCTTGTTGAACTAGGGTGAAGTAAATAGGATGAATTATTGGCCACCTTCAAGGTCAATTCTTTCAAGTCATCCATCTTTTGCAAACACAATCTACCTTGGTACCTAAGGGTACCATCTCCCCCTTGGGAGA
>DF358872.1:53603-77266 GCA_000787875.1 Solanum virginianum | reverse complement strand
TGAAGATCCTTTTTAGTGAAGACATATTGGAGACTCTTATGATCGTTGAACACATCAACATGCACTCCATACAAATAGTGACGTCAAATTTTTGAAGTAAATACCATTGCAGCCAACTTAATGTCATAGTAGGATAATCCTTCTCATGCATCTCAAATTATCTAAAAGCATAGGCTATCACTTTACCATTTTTGCATCAACACCCAACCCAAACCAATCTAGGAAGTATCATAATACGTAACAAACCATTTCGGTAGAGAAAAGACAGGAGTGGAGACAAACTTATCCTTTAAGGTTTGGAAATTCTTTTCACACTCATCGATACACATAAACCTAGCTTTTTTTTGAGTCAACTAAGTCATAGAAGATGCACAAGAAGAAAACTACTCCACAAAACTCTGGTAATACCTGCTAAGTCTAAGACACCCCTAATATCAGATGGAGTCAAAGGTCTAGAATAATATCTAATCACCTCCATCTATTTAGGTTCCACCTTAATACCATTACCTGGCACCACACGACCTAGGAAGGGAACCACTAACAATAAAAACTCTCATTTCTCCTATTTAGTTCCCAACCTCCTTCCTTAACTTTGTAGTACTGCCCTCAATCACTCAGATGCTTTTCCTCACACCCGGAGACAAACCAACATATCATCACCAAGGACTATCACAAGCATATAAAGGTAGGGTTTAAAGACCCTATTCATGAGCTCTATATACATAAGCGGCACACTAGCCAAACTAAAAGACACTATTCTAAATTCAAGAATGTCGATAAGGACACCAAAGACTCATCTACCACCAAAATAGCTTAATAGAAATAACTTAGGTTCAACACCCCTAACTCTCACAAGATGAAGAATGCAACCCATAGAGATCAAGTGTACCATGGTTCAAGAAATGGATCTACCTCTTTTACTACCACTAGAGAATCCCCCACTTAAAGACGAGTTTAGTATGGGCTTGGAATCTAACTCTACGGGTTCTAATATCCATGGAGACATAATATGCATGCAACTAATCCATCCCTAGTATGACATCAAGACCATCATATAAACTCCAATAAGCCACAAGGCAAGACTTAATGCAATATGAACACAGAACAATACCTATGAACTTTCTAGCAACAATATACTTAACAAAAGGGTAGACACAAAAAGTTCACATAACAACTCAGTACACACAAGAAGCCCGTTAGCAAGCAAAATAATAATAAAAGAAATAGTAGCACACTGAACCCATCAATTCATGCAAAACAAAGTCAAAGAAAACTTTGACATACTAATAATAACATTAGATACCTCATCCCCTCATTGAGCCTCTTATTCAACATGACCACCATGATCTAAAGGTAGACCACCCATAAACCTCTTTTAAGTATATAGACAATCAACTTGCTGTTGACCCACATCACTATATCCATAACAAGCATTGGTCTTCCACAAGCATAGCCACCATGATTCATTCCACACATTTGACACTTGGGAATAGTCATCCCATCATCATCTTCTTTACTCTTATTGCGTTTATGAGGGTAATCCTTCCTATTATGTCCTACTTCACCACAATCAAAACAAGCATTGGTGTCCTTCAAACTTGGGCCTCTATGAACTTTACCACATGTTAGACATATAACATCACCTCTATCTTTGGGACTTTGGAACATTCTTTCACAATAGGATCTCTTGGCCTCACTACCCCTTCCCATACAACTTGTAGTCTCGAGAGAACTCACTTGTTGATTCAGTTGAATTGTTAATTTTGTCACCACTTTGGCCAATACCTATAGAGCATTGTGAACCTCTGTATTCGTTATATTGCCATCCTGAGTAGCTTGAGGCATATCCTGAAATGTAATGGTTAGGGATTAGCAATAAGCCCTAGGGGATCTAACTCTATCGAGTGACATAAATCATGAAGAAGTGAAATATTTCCTAGAATGCCTCGTAGCCTCCTATTCATAGTCATAACGTGCTTCACAACCATGAATAAGACTCTAATTGATGAGGAGTGTCGAGAACCTAACAACCTAATGCTATGATACCATCTTTGTCATGACCTGTACCTAGGGCCTAGACATGACCGTCGAGTGGGGAACCCGAAGGGACTCAAAATGAGCCTCTTAGCATATAATTTGACATCCTTGGTTGCGGAAGCAAGAATAAACAAGAGAAAACATGAACAAGGGAAATTGGGAACATGGGAGAGAGAGTGTTTAATACTTAAATAACATAGATATGTCAAAACTCAAGCATAATACATAACACCTCTAAACATTAAACTTACCAGGGGTTAGGAAAGGCAACCGGGCTCACCCGCATTTTCAGAGTATACAATAAAGAATGAGAGTCATAATACATAACATAGGAACATAGATATTGTCCCAGGAATGGAGGACTCACCAACTAGCTTGAAAGAAATCGTACTAGCCACGTGGAGGAAGATGACCAATTGGGGCTCCGGTCCCTACATGGTAACATCATATAGGCATAGAGTATGCATTAATACATTTGAATATACTAAGTATGTAGGATGCAAGGCAACAAGTAATAAGAACCATAAACAAAAGGCATAAAATACGCATTGAATAAGCATATAAGAATATGACATATAGGAATGTTGGTTGAAGTAAAATCATGCTTATATAGAATATAATACATGTGTAAGGAGAGACCATTATTAGTGAAATATCCAAGGCTTACCACCTCCTTGGAGAGATGAATGAGGTACAAACCACTCAATAAGGTTACACAGGCCTATTACCTCCTAAGCAAGGCAATTGAGGTACAAACCCCTTAACAAGGTTGCACGGGCCTACCACTTCCTAAGCGAGCACAAACCTTCCAATAAGGTTGTGTGGACTACCACCTCCCAAGTAAGGCGATTGAGGTACAAACCCACCAACAAGGTTGCACGGGCCTACCACCTCCCGAGCAAGGTGATTGAGATATAGTCCCCACAATAAGGTTACCTCCCTAGTGAGGCTTGGTCAATTCCCAACACGATAGAGATAATATCATATACATATATTCCTTTCATCATAATATAGTCATTCAACTCATAAGACATGCAATGAGCCTTCAATTCCTTAAGAAAGCATAACCGAATATTTTATCAAACACTTGATGAGTGTGTAGTGCTATTGTAAAATCATGCAATTCAAGAGTGGAATCATGCTAGAAAATTAAGTGAAAAACCATCAATAAATACTTGGTAACACACTCAAGCAATATACATCAAAACACTTCACAATTCTCATATTAGATCTTTTATTTATAGCTCCAAATATGTTAAAACAATTATAATTTCATGAAATCCCAACACAGTATACAACAAAATTCATAATAAGTATGACCCATGAGTAAATCAACTCTAAATCATGCAATTTAAGTTTAAAAAAATGCTTGTGCACCATGTGTGAAAGGATAAATTGGTTGAACCCCACATACGTTGACTTTGGAGAATTCCCTGAAGGGGATTTGAATGGAGGCTTGAAGCTTGGATGAAATCCTTACGATTCAGAAGAGATTTGGACACTTGATTTTTAAGTGAAATAATACTCTAGGTGTTTGAGAGGGTTTTGGAGAATGTCTTAAATGATATGAGGATGAAATAGGCCTATGTATAGGTATTTTAACGTGTGGGGAGGGTTTTGCCCAAGACCCAAAGGCCTTGGATTGGAAAGGGAAAACAAGTTATAAAATAATACACTAGCGTGCTTTAGCTGCGTCGCGCTAAGGGCGTGCCTGCTTAGTGTTTTTTGCTGACTTTGAAATTTTGGATTTTGATAGGGTTTCTCTAAAATTGGGGTTAGACCTAATTCCCACTCAATTTTGCCCCCTAAATAAGAATATGAAGTTGAATTTTTGATATCACCACGTAGATTTTGAGATATATCAAAATTACAATTCTGGGCACTTCTGAGGCACATTTTTCAGGCACTTTTTGGGGTTATTTTATCACCCTCTAGTTCCTCGGCATATGTCATGAGGTGGGAAAAATCCATATCATCTATTAGCACAGCGGTAAGACACTTCTCATTAACCAAGTCAGACACTCCCGACATAAATTTGTTATTTTTTTATCTAGGCTCGGCAACCAATTATGGAGCATACTTGGAGAGTTGGTTGAACTTTAGGGAGTACTCTGTAACACTCATAGAATCTTGCTTATGGTTTATAAACTCTATAATTTTAGCCGCTTTTAGCTCAATTGGAAAAAACTGGTTGAGAAATATGGCTTTGAACTCTTCCCAAGGGATAGTATCGTCATTCCCCTTCTCTAACTTCCATGGTGTAAACCAAATTTGAGCTACCCCTTTTCTTTGGTAGGTCGCCAACTTTGCCTTTTCCTCTTAATTGACCCCCATGATTCAAAGCACCTTATACACCTCATCTATGATCTCTTGGGTATCCTCTTCCATCTTGGATCCATGGAACCCCGGTGGATTCATTCTAGTGAAATTCCTTAACCTAGAAGCCAGAGTGGGAGTATGAGGGGCTTTGGCCCCTTGGTTTATTTGGTCGGTCATATCATGAGCCATCATTGCAATAACATCTGGGAACTCATCTTGACCTATCCTCCACCTTGAGAATTGGGTAGGGCCGATTGCTCCATGGGTGTTCGGGCTCTCCTTAGTCTCCCTCTTAGAATTTACATGATCTAGAAGGGTAAAGAGCATTCATTAGGGGAAAAGTATTACACTCACATCTAAAGCACAATATAGACCATGAAGAAGTGAAACATTTCATAAAACACCTCATAGCCTCCCATTCATAGTTGTGGCATGCTTCACAACTATGAATAAGACTCTAATCAATGTGGTATATTAGATTCTGTTGACTGTTAACAACCTAGTGCTATGATACCAAGTTTGTCATGACCCAAGCAAAGGGCCTAGATGTGACACGGTGAATGGGGCCCCAAACAAGCTTATTAGCATATCAATCACATATCCTTGGTTGCGGAAGCAATTAATATAACAACAACAAGAAATATAAAACAAGGTAAATAGGACTAAGGGAAGTCTTTGATAATCATAAAAGCATAAAAGGGTCAAGCTCATAGCATAAGTATATCATAATATCCAACAACACTTCCAACAAGGAATGGTGTGGGGGCCAAGACACTCTCTGGGCTCACCCTCACAATAGCAAGTGTAATATTCCAACAACACCTCTTACATGGAATAGAGTGGGGTTCAAGACACTTTCCGGGCTCACCCTCATTACAAATATTCAATAAAAGAAGTCTCAATATAGCAAGAGTAATAAAGATAGTGTCCTCGAACTTGAGGACTCACCAACGCTTGCTTCAAAGGATCGTACTAGCCATGTGGAGGATGGTCAAATGGTGCTTCGGTCCCTATATGGTAATATCATATAGGCATAGAGTATGAGTTAGTACGTTTGAATGTACTAAGTATATAGGATGTATTGCAACAACACATAAGCCAATATAATAAAAAATTCATAATAATAAGCAATAGATAAGTGAAATCTCAATATGGCATCCATGGTCTATGCTTGAAGTAAAACATGCTTATAAATCATTCAACTTGCATAAAACATAATACATGTTTGGGAAGAGACCCTAGCCAACAAAAGTAATATAAAGCAAGCTACAACTTGGAATACCAATGATTACCCCTTATCGGTAAAGAGGTGGTCTACTTGCCAATGTAAACCATACTTCACTTTATAGGAGCCCATCCCATTTCGGAGAAGTAACCCTATTTACAGGAACCCATCCTATTTCAGGGTGGATTTCATGATAAAGTACACTAAATGGATCCACTAGTATAGCCAGGGTAAAGTATAATCCTATGTTTTCACATAGTTTGAGTTAGGGATCCTTGAAGATAGTCCACGCCGACATCCAATCCATCGTTGCTAAATCTAATCCCACAGAATAATTGAAATAATCATAACTTTAATAAATTGTAAGAAACATGGAAGCATGAAATGAGTAGCTCTTAAATATGCTTGACCTCTAATGGTGAGCCTACCTTGAAACATGGGAGTAGATTATAATTATACATCAACCCTTGGTTAAACATGAATTGCTCACAAAAGGTAAAAATCTTGAAATAGAGCTTAACTTGATACTTGTAACATAATAGATACTTTTTCTGAATTCAATACATAATTAAAAGCCTTTAAGCATCATATAGTAACTTGACTTATAAATCATGAAATACATCATCAATAACTTGAGAATTCTTCACTTGACATTTTATCAAACACTTGGTGGGTTCAGGATACTAGTTCAAAATTATGCAATTCGAGAGTGAAATAAGATGAGAAAACTTAATGTAAATCAACCCACTAACATGTAGTAAAATCCCCATGTAAGGTACCTTGAAATTTATCATCAAATCTCATAATAGATCATAGTTTCATAACTCAAAACATGCATAGTCTCAATAGACAAAATCAATTCATGGTATAAGCTTGAAATAGATAGTTATAATCAATCAACATTACATAAAACCCTAACATAATTTATATTCATAATCCATAATAAGAGATACCCATATATAATACAACTTGAAAATATGTAATTTTCAAAAAAAGGAAGATTGGTCTCTATGGGTGAAAGGACCCAATGGATGAAATCTACATATCTCAAACTTGGGTTTTCTTGAGATGATCTTGAAGGAAACTTAGAGCTTGAAGTGAATCCTTCAGTTCCAAAATTAATCTTAAAATCATGAAATTTGAATGAGATGTTTGGTTAAGTCCTGGGGATGGTTTTTGTGAGGTTTTTGAGTGATATATAGTTGAAAAATGGCTAAGTATGGGTGTTTTTACGCATAAGTAGGCATGGGGCTATGACCCCAATGCCCTTGGACGAAATGAAAAACTAAGGAAAAAGTTGAACTAGTCTGTGTCTGGTCTATGATGCGGACCCATCGCGGAGGAAGAATTAACACTGATCCGTACCCCAGGCGCATAGCGGCCTAGGTATGGATAGACACTATTTTACAAAAAATAGCAAAAATTGTTTTTCTATGGGTCTTCTAAAATTCAAATTATACCCATCTCCCACTCAATTTTTCCCTAGATAGAGAATATGAAGATGTGTTTTTGATATCATGCATGGATTTTGAGATATATAAAAATTATAATTATGGGCATTTCTAAAGCATATGTTGGAGTGTTTCAGAACAAGTCTAATAAATCCACCATGTGTGTGATAAAATTACATGACAAGAATTTTCAAGTTATTGGATTGACATTGTATGATTTTTACAAGTAGTGTTTCTAGATAATTATGGGCTCCTAAGTGTGTATTGAAATCATGATATGTTTTAATGATCAACATGTGAACTAATGGGCTCTTATGTTAAGTTTTATGTTTTTGTGAATTGTGAAACCTACTAAAAGGGGTCATGAACCATGTTGTACTCCTCACGCTCTAGTACAAGGCAAATGTCTACATGAAGGCATCATGAACCAAGTTGTATACCTGACCCTCATGTATAACTTATTATGATACATTACTTAACATCTACATGAAGGGGTCATGAACCATGTTGTAAATCTTACCCTTATGTACAACGTAATACCATGTACTATCTGTTACCTACTAGAAGGGGTCAAGACTCATGTTATACTCCCTACCTCTAGTATAAGGTAATTGGATGAGAAAATTGTGACACTCTATTGTGTTGAACAAGACATGCAAGAGAAATGTTTTACAAGCATGTTTTATCATAATCATTGATCATGCATGTCACATTGAGATTATATATCTATTGATTATGATTATGCATTTTTAATATTATAGCTTATGTCTTTGATGCATTGTAGCCCTCATACTTATTATATTCCAAGTTCTAATGCATACTCTATGCCTACATGATATTACCATGTAGGGACCAGAGCTTCTATTTATCATCCTCCTCCGCGTGACTCATTCGGTTCTTGAAGAAAGATTTGGTGAGTCGTCAACTCTGAGGATAATATATACTTTTACTCATACTATGTTGAGACTTATTCTTTTTGATGGATACTTATTGTTATGAGGGTGAACCCAAGAAGTGTCTTGGCCCCCGCTCCATTCTCTAGTAGAGGTATTGTTTGATACTATTTTTGCATATACTTATGAGCTTAACTCTAGTTATGTTTCTATGATTATGAAAGACTTCCCTTAGTCTTGCTTTCCTGTTTTTAATATTTGACTCTTGTTGTTGTTTATTTTTTCTTCCGCAACCAAGGATGTCAACATGAGATGCTAAGAGTCTTATTTGGGTTATCTTCAAACTTTCCATTCACCGTGTCACACCTAAGCTCTAGGCTTGAATTATGGAAAGCTTGGTATTAGAGCAATAGGTTGTTAATGGTCCTTGGAAATCCAACATACCATGTCGATTAGAGTCTTGTTCATGGTTATGAAGCGTGCCACAACTATAAATAGGAGGCTATGAGGCATTTTAGGAAATGTTTCACTTCTTCATGGTCTATGTCGTGCGGTAGAGCTAGGTCTTTGAAGTCTTATTTATGATTCCTAACCATTACGTTTTAGAAAACATCTCAAGCTATTCAGGATGGTGAATAGGATAGTAACCATCTCTCACTTGATAGTTAACTTCCCAACGGTGACAAATTAAATACAGAGGTTCACATTGCACTATGGATATTGACCAAGTTTGTAACCACTCAACTCAATCAACAAATGGGTGCCTCTTAGATATCAAAGTACAAGAGGAGGGAGAGGAAGTCTAAGAGCGCTCGAGTTGATGGCGCCTCATCTTCTACTAGTCTACCAGTTCCTAAGTACAAAAAGCAAAAGATCCCTTTTGCCACTTGTCAAGAGTGTGGCAAAAAAATCAGGAAAGGTGTTTGGTGGGCACTGAAGATTGCATCAGGTATGGTGGTATTGGGAATAAGATGAGGTATTATCTTGTGGCTTCCGCAGAAGGAAGGAGGGTTCAATTTGAAGGTGGCAATGGTCAGTTATGTTTTTCGAGGTGCCTAAAATATGGAAGAAATCTTAATAGAAGGTGCTAGTGGTATTTGAATACTTGCTATAGATGTGGCAAGATTAGCCATAAGATTGTTGATTATCTATATGCTCAAAGAAAGGGCAAAGGTGTTGGTGTTCAAGCTTCTCCTATGTGCCATAAGTGTGGAAGGTACCATTTGGGGGATTGTTTTGCGGTTCAAGTGTTTGTTTTGTGTGTGGCATAAAGGATCATAAGTTGAGACATATTCCATGGATTACGATGAATTATAAGGATGAACATCGGCGATCTCAGCCATACCCCTCCAAGGGTCGCCGGACATAGCATAGTGCTTCACCTATTTGTTAAATGTTTTTTATTATGATTTATATGCATAGATAGATCTGAATGCCACTCTTTCTTTCATTATTCCTTTTGTTGCAAATAAACTTTATGTGTGTCTTGAATTGTTATGTGAACCTTATGAAATGTCTACCACTGTTGGTGCCATTATTGAAAAACGAGTCTATAGGGATTTTTCTGTGTCACTATTGCATAAAGTCTTGCCTTGTGATTTTGTTGAACTTGATATGGTGGATTTTTATATTATTCTTGGGATGGATCGGTTACATGCATATCATGGTTAAATTAATTGTAGGACTTCTAAAGCTAGAATCTAATTCCCTAAATAACCCATCCTCGAGTGGGAAAGTGGTGATATAATGGTCAAGGGTAGATTCATTTCTTGACGTAAATGCCAAAAATTGATTTGTAAGGGTACATTTATCACCTTGTAAGGGTTAGGGATGTTGAGTCTAAAGTCCTTCCTAACAAGTCGGTTCCCGTGGTTAACGAGTTTCTTAATGTCTTTCCCAATGAGCTTTCTGGTGTTCCTCCTGAAAGAGAAATAGACATTGGTATAGACCTTCTCCCCAATACATAACCTATTTCCATTAGCCCATAATATATGGCCCTGCTGGAGTTGAAGTAGTTAAATGATCAATTGAGGGATTTGTTGGAAAAGGATTTCATAAGGCCTATAAAGTCACCTTGGGGTGCACCGATGTTGTTTGTTAAGAAAAAAGATTGCTCCCTTAGAATATGCATTGATTACCTACAACTTACTAGAGTCACTATAAAGAACAAGTACCCTCTACCAAGGATTGATGACCTTTTTGTTCAACTACATGGGGCTAATCACTTTTCTAAGATTGATCTTTGGTCTGAACACCACCAAGTGAGTGTGAGGGAGTGTTATATTCTCAAGACAACTTTTTGGTCTAGGTATGGGCATTTTGAATTTATGGTAATGTCTTTTGGCTTGACCAATGCACCGATTGTATTATGGATCTCATGAATAGGGTCTTTAAACCCTATATTGATATGTTTATGGTGGTATTCATTGATGATATATATATTTATTCCCAGAGTGAGGAAGAACATGTGAATCACTTAAGGATGGTGTTGTAAATCTTGATGGATGAGAGGTTGTTTACTAAATATGAAAAGTGTGAATTTTGGTTGAAATAGGTTGCCTTTCTAGGGTATATGGTGTCGGGTGATGGCATTAAGGTGGATCCAAAGAAGACGGAGGTAATAAAAAATTTCCCTAGGCCCTTGACTTTGGCAGGTTACTACCAGAGGTTTGTGAATGGTTTCCCTTCTATTGCTTCCTCTATGATAATGTTGACCCAAAAGAGGTCAAAATTTGTTTGGATTGATGAATGTGAAAAGAGCTTTAAAACTTTGAAAGACAAGCTTATCTCCATAGCTATCTTGGCTCTACTGGAAGGGTTTGTGGTTTATTCTGAGGCCTCAAGAATTGGTTTGGGATATGTTCAGATGCAAAATGGCAAGGTGATAGCATATCCCTCTAGGCAATTTAAGGTGCATGAGTGAAATTATCGCACCTATGATCTTGAATTGGTTTACATGCCTCTAGGCAACTTAAGGTGCATAAGTGAAATTATCATACCTATGATCTTGAATTTGTGGCCGTGGTATTTCCTTTAAAAATTTGGTGTCATTACTTGTATGGGGTTAATGAAGATATGTTTACCGACCAGAAGAGTCTCCAATATGTGTTCACACAAAAAGATCTTAAGTTGAGACAAAGGAGGTAGTTAGAACTCCTTAAGTATTATGACATAAGAGTGCACTATCATCCCTACAAAGCTAATATTATGGTCGATGCTCTAAGTAGAGTGTCCATAGGTAGTCTCGTTCATATTGGTGTTAGTAACATGGAGATGGCTAGAGAAGTTCACTGGTTAGATAGGTTGGGGGTTAGGTTGAATGAAATAAAAAATGGCAATGTAGTGGTTATTGATACTTCCAAATCTTCTTTGATTGAGGAAGTCAAGTCAAAACAGCACCTTGATGCCGCCTTGCTAGAATTAAAGGCTTTGGTAAAGGATGGTGAAGTGGAGGTTTTCTCCCAAGGGAGAGATGGTGCCCTTAGACACCAAGGTAAGTTGTGTGTGCCAAAAATTGATGACTTGAGGGAGTTGATTTTGAAGAAGACCCATAATTCATCCTATTCTATTCACCCCGATTCCACAAAAATGTATCGAGACTTAAGGGAGGTGTACTGGTGGGGTGGTATGAAGAGGGATATTGTCAAGTCTGTAGCTGGTTTGTCACAAATGCCAACAAGTGAAAGCCGCACATCAATGGTCAGGTGGCCTAGCCCAAGACATAGAAATTCCTACTTAGAAGTGCAAAGAGATCAACATGGATTTTGTGATTGGCTTGCTTAAGACTAGGAAATACTTTGATTCTATTTGGGTTATTGTTGATAGGATGACAAAGTCGGCTCAGTTTCTACTAGTCAAAACCACTTATGGTAGCAAAGATTATGCCAAGTTGAATATTCATGAGTTGGTTAGATTGCATGGGTATCCTTGTCAATCATTTTGGATCGTGGTGCTCAATTCACTTCTCGTTTTTGGAGATCCTTCCAAAGAGTTCTTAGTACCAAAGTCAAGCTTAGCACGACTTTTTACCATCAAACAGATGGTCAAGCCAAAAGGACTATCCAAACTCTTGAGTATATGCTTAGGGCTTATGTTTTGAAGTTTAACGGTAGTTGGAATGAACATCTTCTAGTTATTGAGTTTGCTTACAATAATTGCTACCACTATAGTATTGGCATGGCTCCCTTTGAAGCTTTATATGGTAAACATTGTAGATCCTTGGTTAGGTGGTTTCATGTGGGGGAGGTGGCTTTATTAGGCTCAGATTTAGTTATGGAAGCCTTAGAGAAGGTGAGGTTGATAAGGGAGATATTGAAGATAGCCCAAAGTAGACAAAAGTCTTACTCTGATATGAGTGAAAAAGATCTTGAGTTTAATGTAGATGATTGGGTTTACTTGAAGTTCTCGCCCATGAAGGGTGTGGTCTAGATTAGCAAGAAAGGGAAATTGAGCCTAAGTTTTATGGGTCCTTATAGAATTTTTTGGAGAGTCGGTAACATTGCATATGATTTGGAGTTGCCTATGGAGATGAATATGGATCACGCGGTCTTCCATGTACCTATGTTGAGGAGATGTATTGGTGACCTAAGTGCAATAGTGCACTTAGAGGTTGTGGGTGTTGTGGAGGATAATTTGACTTAGGAGGAGGTCGAGGTGGAAATATTGGATAGACAAGTGAAAAGGTTGAGGAACAAAGATGTAGTATCCGTCAAGGTCTTTTGGAAGAATCAAAAAGTTGAAAGTGCCACATGGGAAGCTAAGGCAGACATGAAAAAGTGATACCTATATCTCTTCCACTCTACTCAAGCTGAAGCTAATAAATTAAGTGAAACAATCCCAAAGAGTACCCAAAAATGTGCCTCTGAAGTACTGAAAATCATAATTTCCATATATCTTAAAATTCGTGCGTGATATCCAAAATCTGATATCATATTCTTGATTAGGGGGCTAAATTAAGTGGGAAATGGGTCTAACCCTTATTTTAGAGCAAACGAATCGCAATTTCATTTTCCCAAAATTTTGATTTCCAGAATCGATCCTCGACGGTGCTGCGATGGGTAGGCATTGCGAACTTGTGTAAATTTTTCCTCTGCGACAGGTCTATGTAACGGACCAGATCCGGACCTATGTCTTTTGTTGCAAATGATTTTTTTTATCTCAGTCCAAGGCTTTTGGGTCTTGGGCCTATGCCTTCTCATGTATGAAAATACCTATACTTAGCCATATTTCACCTTCATATCATGCAAGTCATTCCCCAATACTTTCTTAAACACTTAGACAAATATTTTACCCTAAATGCAAGTCCCAAAACTCAATTCAGATCTTAAGGTTTTCATTCAAACTTCCTTAAGTATTATGACATAAGAGTNNNTAAGGTTTTCATTCAAACTTCAAGTGTCCATTTCAAATCTTCTTCAAGAAATTCTCAAAAACTAAGGTATTGGATTTCAACCATTTGGTCCTTTCTCCCATGGTACCCAATCTTCCTTTATACCTAATTTTCATAATTTAAAGTTAATTTACTCATGAGTCTTAATTATTATAAATTTCACTGCACACTATGTTGGGGTTTCATGAAATTATGATTGTTTTAGAATGTTTTGTGCTATAAATCTAAGATCTCTTGTGAGATTTGATGAACGGTTTTGATGTATCTTGTTTAAGGGTGTTACAAAGTATCTATTGATGGTTTTACATTGAATTTTCTAGAATGATTCCACTCTTGAATTGTATAGTTTTACACTAGCACTACACACCCGCCAAGTATTTGATAAAATGATCAGTTATGATTTCTTAAGGAATTGAAGGCCCAATGCATATCTGATGAGTTAAATGAATATATGACGATAAAAGGAATGTATATATATATGATATTATCTTTATAGTATTGGGAATTTACCAAGCCTCACTCGGGAGGTTGTAGGTCGGGCAACTATGTTGAGGGGTTCATACCTTGATCTCCTCGCTCGGGAGGTGGTAAGCCCATGCAACTGGATCAGGGGGTTTGTACCTTGATAACCCTGTCGAAGGGCTTTTACCTCGGTTACCATGTTGAGTATTTGTACCTCATTAACCATGTTGAGGAGTTTGTATCTTATCAACAATATTGAGGGGTTTGAACCTCATATGCTTCTGTAAAGGGGTGGTAGGCCTTGGATATTCACTAATGATGGTCTCTTCTTACACATGTATATATCCTATGTAAGAATGATTCACTTCAAGCATCTTCCAGGCATGCCATATTGTTATATTCTACTCATTTCCTATGTTTATGCATTTTGATTATGTTGATTATCTCTTGTTGCATTGCATTCTACTTACTTAGTACATTCAACATATCAACGCATACTCTATGCCTACATGATGTCACCATATAGAAATTGGAGCCCCACTTTAGCATCTTCCTCCAATTGGCTAGTATGAATTTCTCTCAAGCTAGTTGGTGAGTCCTCCTTTACGGTGACAATGTCTATAATCTCATGCTATATACAAAGACTATCCTTCTATTATGTATGTATTGACTATAAGGGTGAGCCTGGTTATTTATCTTCGCCCCCGCTCTTATCTATGTAGTAGAGGTGTTGTTGGACATGTTATGTATTGAGCCTTGAGTATCTTATTTGATGCTTATGATATGAAAGTATCCTTTTAGTCCCTTTTCCCTTATTTATACTCTTATTATATTGTTTAATTGCTTTCGCGACCATTGATGTGTAATGATATGTTAAGAGGATTGTTTGGCGTCCCTTCGGGTTCCATATTCGCCATGTCATGTCTAGACCCTAGGCTTAGGTCATTAAAAAACTTGGTATCAGAGCACTAGGTTGTTAATGGTCCTCGGCATCCAATACAACTTATTAATTAGAGTCCTATTCATGGACGTATTGTGCACCACAATTATGAGTAGGAGGCTATGAGACGTTTTAGGAAATGTTTTCCTTCTTCATATTCTAACTCATGCTATAGAGTTGAAGTTAAGTTTTCCCCCCTAATGATTACTCTTTGTTATTCAAGATCATGCCTAACATAAGAGGAAGAAGGGCCTACACTTCCGAGGAACAACTGGCTCATGGTGAGCTTCGAGATGTTCTCACCATGCTAGCTCAAGTTGTGACCAATCAAGTCCATCAAGGGGCCCAAGCCCCTCATGCTCCTACCCCAGGATCTAGGGTGAGCGACTTCATGAGGATGAACCCATCAACGTTATATGGGTCGAAGGTAGATAAAGACCCTCAAGAGCTCATCGATGAGGTCTACAAGGTATTGGCTATCATGGTGATAGATTGGAGGAGAAAGTGGAGTTGGTGGCCTACCAACTTAAAGGGGTAGCATAAATATGGTTTGATCAATAGATGGAGTAGAAGGTAATCAATAATATGGTGCTTTGGGAGGATGAGAAAGTGGAGTTAGGGGCCTACCAACTCAAAGGGGTAGCACAAATATGGTTTAATCAATGGAAGGAGGAGAAGGGAATCAATAATGTGGTGCAATAGGAGGAGTTCAAGGCAGCTTTTCTTAATCGATTCTTCCCTCTTGAGCTTAGGGAAGCCAAATTGGTGGAGTTTATGAATTTGAGACAATGGTCTATGAGTGTGAGTAAGTATGCCCTCAAATTCAATCAACTCTCTAAATATCCTCCCTAATTGGTTGTTGACCCAAGGTCTAGAATGAACAAGTTCATGATGGGTTTATCTAATTTGGTGAGTGAGGAATACCGATCCACTATGTTGATTAGTGATATGGATTTGTCCCTTTTGATGACCTATGCCGAACAAATAGAGGAGGAAAATTTGAGGAAGAGGAAAAGTAATCAGGCCAAGAGGGCCCGTTTTGAGGGAAAATTCCAAAATCAAAAGGGTGGTCGGTTCCATCAAGGCCAAGGGTCTTCTTATGCATTTAATAAGATGGTTTATAGTGACTTTCCAAGGGCGCAAGGTGTTAGGAGTACGGTTTCTAATTGTGGGTGTCCAAAATATGGTAGGAGTCATAGTGGCCCATGCTTGAGGGATATTAATGCTTGTTATGGTTGTGGGGTAGTTAGGGATAAGGTGATGGATTGCCCTCGAAATTGCAACAAGGGTAAGGAGGTTCATCCACAAGGTGGCCAACAAGATGGTATCCCAAAGCACAATCTGTTCTATGCACTCTAAGGGAGGAAATGGGTTGAGGAGGTTCACCATGTCATCACTTGTATGTTAAAAGTCTTTGATTTTAATGTGTATGTATTGATTGATCCCGGTGCCACTCTTTCTTTTATTACCCTCTTTGTTGCCAAAAGGTTTCATGTTGAGCCTGAATTATTGTGTGAGTCTTATGAGGTGTATACTTCCATTGATGCATTTATTATTGCTAGAAAGATTTATAGAAATTGTGCCATATGTATTTTGCATAATATTTTACCTTGTGATCTTATTGAGTTGAAAATGGTGGATTTTGATGTTATACTTGGGATGGATTGGTTGCATGCATACTATGCTTCTGTTGATTGTAGAACCTATAGGGTCAAATTTCAATTCCCAAATGAGCCCGCTCTTGAGTGGGAGAGTCTTGATGTGGTGGTCAAGGGTAGATTCATCTCTTGCGTTAAAGCTCATAAGTTGATCTATAAGGGGTGTCCCAATCATCTTGTGAGGGTTAGGGATGTGAAGTCTAAGGTCCTTCCTATATAGTCGATTCTAATTGTAAATGAGTTCCTTGATGTCTTTCCAAATGAGCTTCCCGGTTTTTCTCCCGAAAGGGAAATAGATTTTGGTATAGACCTCCTTCCCGATACTTAACCCATTTCTATCCCCCTTACCGTATTGCCCCGATGAAAATTTATTGGAGAAGGGTTTTGTTAGGCCTAGCCAATCACCTTGGGGTGCACTGGTGTTGTTTGTAAGGAAGAAGGATGGGTTCTTTAGAATGTGTATTGACTACTGGCAACTCAATAGGGTCACAAAAAAGAATAATTATCCTCTTCCGCAGATTGATGACTTATTGGACCGATTGCAAGGAGCTAGTCACTTCTGTAAGATTGATCTTTGGTTCGGGTATCATCAACTGAAGGTAAGGGAGTGGGCATTATGAGTTCGTTGTGATATCCTTTTTGTTGACCAATGCACCGACCATTTTCATGGATCTTATAAATAGGGTCTTCAGACCCTGCCTTGATTCGTTTGTTGTGGTCTTTAGTGATGATATTTTGATCTATTCACATAGTGCGGAGGTGCATATGGGTCATTTAAGGGTAGTGCTTCAAAGATTGAGGGAAGAGAAGTGGTATGATAAGTATAAAAAATGTGAATTTTGGTTAAAAGAGGTTGCCTTTCTAGGTCATGTGGTGTCGGGGGATGGTACTAAGGTGCATCCCAAGAAGACGGATGTAATTAGGAATTGTCCTAGACCATTGACCCCATCAGATATTAGGAGCATGTTGGGCTTCACAGGTTATTACTAGAGATTTGTAAAGGAGTTCTCTTCTATTGCTTCTCCTATGACCAAGTTGACTCAAAATAAAGCCAAATTTTTGTGGAGCGATGACTATGAAAAGAGTTTCCAATCATTGAATAATAATCTTGTGTCCACTCCTATATTGTCACAAATAAAAGGCCTAGGAGGATTTGTTGTGTATTTTGATGCTCCTAGAGTTTGTTTGGGTTATGTGTTGGTGCAAAATGGTAAGGTGATAGCCTATGCTTCTACAAAACTCAAAATGCATGAAAAGAATTATCCTACCCATGTCCTTGAAATAGCCGTTGTGGTCTTTGCTTTGAAAATTTTGCATCACTATTTGTATGGGATGCATGTTGATGTGTTTATCGATCACAAGAGCCTCCAGTATGTCTTCACTCAAAAAGATCTCAACTTGAGACAAAGAAGGTGGTTAGAACTTCTTAAGAATTATTATATGAGTGTACATTATCATCTTGATAAAGCTAATATGGTGGCCGATGCATTGAGTAGGGTGTCCACGAGTAGCCTAGCTCGTGTTAATAATGGTGGCAAAAGGGTGGCTAGGGAGGTCCATCGGTTGGCTAGATTGGGAGTTAGGTTAGAAGGGGTGGATAATGGTGGTAGTGTTGTTGAGGGTTCTAAATCTTTATTTGTTGAGGAAGTGATAGCTAAGCATGATCTTGACCCCACTTTGTTAGAGTTGAAGGCATTGGTAAAAGTTAGTAAGGCGGAGGTTTAATCCCAAGGGGGAGATAGTGTCCTTAGATACAAAGGTTTGTTGTGTGTGCCTTGTGTTGATGGCTTGATAGAAAAGATTCTTGATGAGGCTCATGGTTCTTCCTATTCCATTCACCCCGGTTCTACTAAGATGTATAGAGATTTGAGAGAGGTGTATTAGTGGGAAAGTATGAAGAGGGATACTACCAAATTTATTTTTGGTTCTGATAATTGTCAATACATCAAAGCCGAGAACCAAACACCGGGTGGCTTAGCATAAGACATAGAGATTCCTGCATGGAAGTGGGATGAGATTAATATAGATTTTGTGGCCCTCTATGGTAGAGGTTGTAGGTCAGCGATTGGGTGGTTTGAGGTTGGAGAGGTGCCACTGTTGGGCCCAGATCTTGTTATGGAGGCTCTTGAGAAGGTTAGGATGATTAGAGAATAGTTGACAATGGCCCAAAGTTGCCAAAAGTTCAGAGACAAGTACTAGTGATCATTATTAGGCACCCCGTTAAGGAGCCATTACTTTAAGTTGATTAGTGAATCCTCCCCTGCTTTCGAAGTGCCGATGTGGGGAGAAGGGATCTTGAATTTAAAGTTGGTGATTGGGTTTATTTGAATGTGTAACCCATTAAGGGTGTGATTCATTTTTGTATGAAGAGTAGGTTAACCCCTAGATATGTGGGTCCTTATAGGCTGATGAGGAGGATTGGTAAGGTGGCTTAAGAGTTGGAGTTGCCTAGTGAAATGGATTTGGTTCATCCGGTCTTTCATATATCCATGTTGAGGAAATGTGTGGAAGACCCTATTGCGATTGTGCCTCTTGATGTAGTAGAGGAGTTGTTGGACATGTTATGTATTGAGACTTGACTCTCTTGTTTGATGCTTCTGATATGAAAGCATCCCTTTAGTCCCTTTTCCCTTTATTTCTACTCTTATTATGTTGTTTAATTGCTTTAATGACCAATAATGTGTAATGATATGTTAAGATGCTTGTTAGGGTCCCTTCGGGTTCCCTATTTGACGTATAACATCTAGGGCCTAGGCTTGGGTCGTGATATTAAGTCCTATCTATGATTTCAAGTCTTAAGTTTCAGCTCTCATGTCATTTTGCATGCATTCATTTTTATGGTGATTTTGATATTCATGTTGAGACTTTTTGATAATGATGTCTAAGTGCATTTGTTACATTCATGTTGGGTTGAAATCTTCATAACTACTTCTCTTACACATGTTTCATTGAGATTTTGGGACGAATGTTCCCAAGGGGGAGATAATGAAACACCCTTCATATGCTTCGGAGTACCCCATAATCGTAATTTCCATATATCTCAAAATTCATTTGTGATTTCAAAAATCCTACTCATATTCTTGATCAGGAGGAAATATTCAGTGGGAGATGGGTATGACCCGGAATTTTGAAGACCCGTAGCGTAAAATAATTTTCACTAATTTTTGAATTCCTATGGTTGTCCGCGCCCAGGCCGCGATGCACTTGGGGTGCAGACTAGTGTAAGTTGATGCTCTGAGTTTGGTCCGCATCGTGCTAGGGGCATGGACCAGTGCATTATGTGCCTTGTTTTTCCAACATAGTTCTAGGGCATTGGGGTGATAACCCAATGCCCATTTAAACGTGAAATCTTCCACACTTAGCCATTTTTCAACTCTATAACTCACAAAACCCTATCTAAAACCACTCCAAGACACCATCAAACCTCTCAATCAAATTCAAGTATTTCAAGCTAAATTTAGGAACACAAGAACCCATCTCAAGCTTCAAGTCTCATCCAAGTTCATTTTAAGAAGTTAAAAGGTTTAAGGTATGTGGGTCTTCATCCATGGGTTCTTTCACCATAGAGCCCAACCTTCTTTTTTTATGAAAATTGCATGTTTTCAAGTTGTATTACCTATGGGTATCTTTTATTATGAAATATGAACACAAATTATCTTGGGGTTTATTAAGTATTGATTGATTATGAATTAATATCTATTTCAAGCTTATTACAAGAATTGGTTTTGTCTATTGAGACTATACATGATTGAACCTATGAAACTATAAACTATTATGAGCTTTTGTGATAGATTTCAAGATACCCTGTATGAGGGTTTTACTATAATATTGGTGGGTTGATTTGAGTTGAGTTTACTCTTCTTGTTTTACTCTTGCGTTGTATGATTTTGAACAAGTCTCATGAACCCACCATGTGTTTGATAAAATTATATGACAACAATTCTCACGTTAGTGGAGTGCCATTGTATTATTTTTACTAGTAAAGTGTTTCAAGATAATTATGGGCTCCCAAGCATGTATTGACATCGTGATAAGTCTTTATGATCTACACTTGAACTAATAGGCTCTTATGCTAAGTTCTATGTTCTTGTGAGTGGTGATGGTGAAGCATATTAGATGGGTTCATGAACCATGTTATACTCCTCACCCTCTTGTACAAGGTAAATGTTTACATGAACGGGTCATGAAGCATGTTATATACCTTACCCTTATGTATGACATATTACAATACATTACCTAATATCTACATGAAGGGTTCATGAACCATGTTGTAAATTTTACCCTCATGTACGGCGTAATACTATGTACTATTTGTTACCTACTAGAGGGGTCATGACTCATGTTATAATCCCTACCCTCTAGTACAAGGTAATTGGATGAGCTAATCATGTCACTCTATTGTGTTGAACAAGATATGCAAGAGAAATGTTTTACAGGCATCTTTTATCATGAGCATTGGTCATGCATGTCACATTGAGATTATATATCTAAAGATTATGATTATGCATTTTGAATATTATGTCTTATGTCTTTGATGCATTGAACCCCATATACATAGTACATTCCAAGTACTAACGCAAACTCTATGCCTACATGATATTACACTTACTCCTTATGATGAATACTTATTATTATGAGGATGAGCCCGGGAAGTGTCTTGGTCCCCGCTCCATTCTCTAGTAGAGATATTGTTAGATACTATATTTGTATATGGTTATGAGCTTGACTCTCCTTATGTTTCTATGATTATAAAAGACTTCCCTTATTTCCACTTTCCCTTTTTTAATATTTGACTCTTGTTGTTGTTTATTTTTGTTTTCACAACCTAGGATGTGTACATGAGATGCTAAGAGATTTGTTTCGGTTATCTTCGGATATCCCATTCATTGTATCATGTCTAGGCCCTAGGCTTGGATTGTGATATCAGATGCATGTTACTATTGTGGGCAGACAAGATATTATATTAGCCAGTGCTCAGGGTTAGGTAAAGGTACAATAGCTCAGCCTTTAGGATCCACTACAGCTTCTTCATCCTCAGTACCTGGTCCTCGACCAAGTTCACAGCCTACTCAGGGTCATGGTAGTGGGAGAGGTAGAGGAGGCAGTTTAGCTTCTATTGGTGGCCAAAATTGCTTTAATATACTCACAGGCCAACCAACAAAATTCAGGAGGCATTGCCAGATGTGGTCATAGGTATATTCATGATACATTCTCATGTTGTTTATCCACTAATAGATACTGGCTCTACATTTTCATTTCTTACTCCATTTATTGTTGGTGAGCTTAATATGAGACCTGAGTTATTGTCGGGGTCAGTTAAGGTATCTACTCCATTTGGTGACTTAATTATAGCTAGTCATGTCTATCGATGTTGTACAGTATTAATTAATGAGCCCCCAATCTCTACTGATTTAATTGAATTGATTTTGCTAGATTTTGATGTTGTTATGGGTATGGATTGGTTGGAAGCTTGTTATGCTAATATTGATTGTCGAGCAAAGCTAGTCCACTTCCATTTTCTAGGTGAGCCTGACCATTGATGGAAAGGTAATATTACCTTGCCCAAGGTTAAGTTTATTTCATATCTTAGGGCTGGAAGTTGATCACTAAAGGTTTTATAAGGAGTTTGTGACCCTTCAGTCAGTCCCTATTGTGAATGAATTCTCGATGGTATTCCTTTATGAGCTTCCAAGGATTCCCCCCGAAAGGGAAATTGATTTTTCTATAGATTTTCTCCTCAATACGCAGCCTATATCCATTCCACCCTACAGAATGGCTCTTGCAGAGCTAAGGGAATTGAAGAAACAACTGAAGGACTTACTTGATAAGGGCTTTATTAGGCCAAGTACATCTCCATTGGGTGATACATTGCTCTTTGTTTGAAAAAAAGATGGCTCCTTACAGAGATGTATTGATTACAGGCAACTAAATAAAGCCACTATCAAGAATAAGTATTCTTTTCCATCAATTGATGATTATTCGACTAGTTTCACGGTGGAAAATATTTTTTAAAATTGACTTGCAATCCAAGTACCACCAATTGTGAGTCAGGGATGTTCATATTCCAAAGGCAGCATCTAGGACGAGTTATAGACATTTTAAGTTCATTGTCATGTCTTTTAGGCTTACACATGACCCAACAACTTTTATGGACCTAATGAATCGAGTCTTTAAGTCATTCCTGGATGAATTTGTCATCATGTTTATTGACGACATCTAGATATATTCATAATCAGAAGCTGAGCAGGTAAATCACTAGCGAGTGATATTACAGACTCTCCAGGACAACAGGTGATACGCTAAATTCTCTAAATGTGAATTTTGGCTAACTTCTATAGCTTTTCTCGACCATGTTATTACAGGCGGTGGTATCAAGGTCGATGGCAAGAAGATTGAAGTAGTAATGGTCTGGCCCAGACTATTGAATCCGACTAAGGTATATAACTTTTTAGGCTTGGTAGGATATTATAGGAGGTCTTCTGAGGGATTCTTCTCTATCTCTGCACCACTAATGAGATTGACACATAAAACAACTAAGTTTCAATGGACTGGAGCATGCGAACATAGTTTTCAAGAGCTAAAGAAATGGCTTACTACTGCACGTATATTGGCTCTTTCGAATGTAACCAAAGGCTCCATTGTGTATTGTGATGCCTTGAGGCCTAGGTTGTG
The DNA here is from genome assembly GCA_000787875.1 of Solanum virginianum. Classification (NCBI taxonomy): domain Eukaryota; kingdom Viridiplantae; phylum Streptophyta; class Magnoliopsida; order Solanales; family Solanaceae; genus Solanum; species Solanum virginianum. The sequence continues at coordinate 54,220 of DF358872.1, read as the reverse complement.
ATCTTATGTAGCATGGTAGAATTATTACATATGCTTCCAGATAGTTGCAAAAACATGAGTAAACAATCCTACCCATGATCTTGAGCTTGCCACAATTGTTTTTTCTCTAATGATTTGGCGTCATTATATATATGGAGTTCACGTTAATGTTTTTACTGCCCACTAGAGCCTCCAATTTTTATTTAAGTAGAAGAAGTTGAACCTACGATAATAGAGGTGGCTACAATTACTAAATGGCTATGATGTTGACATTTTATACCATCACGATAAAGCTAATGTTATTGCTGATGTATTTTTCCAAATGTCCATGGGAAGACTAAGCCATGTTGAAGCTGATAAGATTGAAATGACAAAAGACCTATGTTAGCTAGCTAGTTTATAGGTGTGATTGGTAGATACAGAGGATAGAGGTTTAATTGCTCAAAATATAGCATAATCTTCCATTGTTACTGAAGTAAAAGAGTGACAGCGTAAGGATCCTGAGCTTAGAAGACTGAGGGAGAGCATTATACAACAGTAGTATCCTTTCTTTGAGCTAACTGGAGATAGAGTCCTTAAATACCAAGGATGCTTATATGTGTCAGATATAGCTTCTATTGGTGGCCAAAATTGCTTTA
>DF358872.1:27997-53593 GCA_000787875.1 Solanum virginianum | reverse complement strand
TGTCAGATATCGGAGGACTCCATGCCAAGATACTTTCTAAGGCCCATTATTCTAGATATTAAGCCCACCCTGGAGCAACAAAAATGTATCAGGACCTTCAACAAATCTACTGGTGGAATGACAAGAAAAAGGATATTATAGAGATGGTCACCTAATGTCCCAATCGCCAACAAGTTAAAGCAGAACATCAGAGACCTGGAGGTCCAGCCCAATATATTGAGCTTCCACTATGGAAATAGGACATGATAAATATGGACTTCATCACTAGTTTGCCTCGTACTCCATACTAGAATGATTCAATTTGGGTAATCATTGATAGGTTGACAAAATCTGCTAATTTCTTGACAATAAGAATGACATATTTAGAAGAGAATTATGCGAAGCTTTACATTCAACAGATTGTTTACCTTTATGGAGTTCCATTATCTATTATCTCCGATCGAGGGGCTAAATTTACAACACATTTTTAGAAGTCTTTTCAAAAGGGTCTGGGCACTCAGGCAAATCTCAAAACTGCTTTTCATCCAAAAATTGATAGGCAGGTTGAGCATACCATCCAGACTATTAAGTATATGTTATGTGCGTGTGTGATGGACTTTAAAGGAAGTTGGGTTGATCATCTACCTCTTATTGAGTTCACTTATAATAACATCTTCAAAGCTAGTTTTCAAATATTGCTTTATGAAGCACTATACCAGCGAAGATGTAGGTCCCCGATCGGTTGGTATGAGGTCAGGGAGGCAAAGTTGCTGTCATGACCCAAGCCTAGGGCCTAGACATGACATGGTGAATGGGGAACCCGAAGGTACCCCAAAAAGGCCTCTTAGCATATCAATAACATATCCTTGGTCGCGGAAGCAAAATAAGCTTCACAAGATATAATTAAAAGGGAAGTGGGACTAAGGGAAGTCTTGATATTCATAAAAGAAATAAATGAGTCAAACTCATAGCATATATACATCATAATATCCAATAACACCTATCTTGGAATGGAGCGAGGGCCAAGACACTTCTCGAGCTCACCCTTATAATAACAAGTATTCAACATAAAGAAGTCTCAACATAGCAAGAGTAATTTAGATATTGTCCTCGTCCTTGAGGACTCACCAATGCTTTTCTCTAAAGTACCGATCTAGCCACGTGGAGGAGAATGATCAAAAGGAGCTCTAATCCCTACAAGGTGGTATCATATAGGCATAGAGTATGCGTTAGTATATTTTAATATACTAAGTATGCGAGGTGCAATGCAACACAACATATGCAAATATATTCAAAATTCATAATCATAAGTAATGGATATATAACATTAATATTACATGCACGATTACAGGAATATGACCCATTTCGTATGAAGTAACCCTCTTTATAGGAGCATGACCCATTTCAGAAAGATTTCATGATAAAGTGCACTAGATAGATCCACTAGAACAACAAGGGTAAAGAATAATCCTATGTTTTGACATAGTTTGAGGAAAGTAGTATGGACCTTTGAAGGTAGTCGACGCCAACATCCCATATCTCGGTACTAAGTCTAATCCCAGGGAATATATGAAATAATTATTCTTTAATCATAACATGAATGGCTTGTAAGAACATGACTTATGTAGTACATAAACATTCTTAACCTCTCATAGTGAGCCTAACTTGAACATGAGAGTAATAATAATAGGACATGAACCCTTGCTTTAACATCAAATGACTCACAAGAGGTAAAAATCTTGAAGATAGGGCTTTAATTGATACTTGTAACATCATAAATACTTTTCATGAATTAAATACATGATTGATAGCCCTTAATCATCATATGGTCACTTGACTTGTAAATCATGTAGTAGATTATCAATAACTTGAGAATTCTTGTCATGTCGTTTTATCAAATACATGGTGGGTTCATAATACTTGTTCAAAATCATACAATTCGATAGTAAAACCAAATGAGTAAACTTAATGCAAATCAACCCACCAACATGATAGTAAAACCCTTATGTAGGGTACCTTGAAATCAATCACAAAAGCTCATAGTAGTTCATGGTATCATAGCTCAAAACATTCATAGTCTCAATAGATATAATCAATTTATGCAATAAGGTTGACGTAGATATTCATGCATGATCAATCAATACTTGGTAAAACACCAACATAATTTATGCTCATAATTCATAACAAAAGATACCCATAGGTAATATAACTTGAAAACGTGCAATTTTCATAAAAAAGGAAGGTTGCAATCCGTGGGTGAAAGGACCCATAGATGAAGACCCACATACCTCAAACCTTGAATTCATTGAGGTGATCTTGAAGTAGACTTAGAACTTGAAATGAGTTCTTGAGTTCCAAAATTGAGCTTGAAATCCATAGATTCGAATAAGAGAATTGATCGAGTCATAAAGAGGTTTGAGAGATGGTTAGGTGAGTTATACAACTGAAAAATGGTTAAGTATGGGTGATTTCTTATTTAAGTGGTATGGGACTATGACCCAATTTCCCATGGCCAAAATAGAAAAACCTTGGAAAATAATACACTGGTATGTGCCTCTAGCACAATGCGGACCAAACACGGAGAAACATTTACACTAGTCAGCACCCCTGGTGTGTCACGGCCAGGATGTAGACAAACATTGGTTTACAAAAAATTAGCAAAAATTATTTTTCGCTACAGGTCTTCTAAAATCTGGGTTATACCCATTTCCCACTCAATTTTGCCCCCTAATCAAGAATATGAAGTCCAATTCTTGAAAGTATGCATGAATTTTGATGAATATGGAAATTACGATTATGAGGTATTCCAAAGTGCATGTGGGGCATTTCAGTATCTTCCCTTTGGGAACATTCATCCCTGAATGTCAAAAAAACATGCGTAAGAGTAGTAATTATGAAGATTTTCGCCCAATATGAATGCAACAAATACATCTAAATATCATTTTCAAAAATCTCAACATGAATGTCAAAAATCACCATAAACTTGTTACCATAAACATGAATGCATGTATAATAACATGAGGGCTGAAACTCAGGACTTGAAATCATTGATGGGACTTATATTATTACCTTCGGCTTGAGTAAAGTGGATGACATATGGGTATCGCTTTCTCATTTCGCTTCGACTTCCCATGTTTATTACCTTCGGCTTGAGTAAAGTGGGTGACATATGGGCATCGCTTTCTCATTTCGCTTCGACTTCCCATGTTGCACTTTCAACTTGTTGATTCCTCCAAAGGACCTTGATGGAAGCTACATCTTTGTTTGTCAACCTCTTGACTTGTCTATCAAAAATCTCCACCAAGATTTCTTCATAGGTCAAATTATCTTCTACAACACCCACAACCTATAAGGACATTATAGCACTTGGGTCACCCTAAAATTTTCTCAACATGGACACATGAAAGACTGAATGAACTATATTCTTCTCCATAGGCAACTCCAACTCATAAGCAACCTTACAAATCCTCCTTAAAACTCTATAAGGAGCCACAAACCTCGAGCTCAATTTCCCTTTCTTGCCAAACCGTACCACAACCTTCATGGGTGAGACCTCCAAGTTAACCCAATCACTAACCTTAAGCTCAAGATATCCTCTTATCACATCCGAGTAGGACCTTTGTCTACTTTGGGCTGTCTTCAACCTCTCCCTTATCAATGTTACCTTCTCCAAATCGTCCATAACAAAATTCAAACCTAGCAAAGTCATCTTCCCCACATCAAACCACCCAATTGGGGATCTACAATACCTACCATATAAAGATTCAAAGGGAACTATGCCAATGCTTGAGTGGTAGAAATATTGTAAGCAAACACAATAAGTGGAAGATGTCCATCCTAACTATGCGAAAACTCCAAAATGCAAGTTTAAGAATATCCTCAAGAGTTTGGATAGTCCTTTTGGCTTGACCATCCATTTGAGGATGAAAAGTTATGCTAAGCTTGACCTTGGTACTAAGAGCCCTTTGGAAGGACCTTTAAAAATGAGAAGTGAATTAAGCACCATTATTAGAAATGATAGACAAGGATACCCCATGAATTCTAACTAGCTTATGAATATACAACTTAAGATAATCTTCGGCACCATAACTGGTTTTTTTGGTAGGAAATGAGACAAATTTGTCATTATATCCATAACAACCCAAATAAAGTCAAGCTGTCTCCTAGAGTTAGGCACCCCAACCACAAAATCCATGTCGACCTCTTTCCATTTCCAAGTAGGAATTTCTAAGTCTTGGGCTAGGCCAATTGGCCTTTGACGTTCGGCTTTTAGGTAAATCTCACATTGCTTTTTATCCACAAATTGATAGAAAGGTAGAGCATACTATCCAGACCATGAAGCATATGTTATGTGCATGTGTGCTGGAATTTAAAGAAGCTAGGATGATCATCTATCTCTTATTGAGTTTGCTTATAATAACATCTTCAAAGCTAGTATTCAAATGTAGCCTTATGAAGCACTATATGAGCAAAGATGTAGGTGGCCGATCGGTTAGTATGAGGTCGAGAAGGAAAAGTTGCTATCATGACCCAAGACTAGGGACTAGACATGACACGGCGAATGGGGAACCCAATGGGACCCCAAATAAGCCTCTTAGCATATCAATCACACATCCTTGGTTGCGAAACCAAAACAAGCATCACAAGATATAATTAAAATGGGAAGCGAAACTAAGGGAAGTCTTGATATTCATAAAAGCAATAAAAATGTCAAAATCATATCATAAATAAATCATAGTATCCAATAACACCTCTATCTTTGAATAGAGCGGGGGCTATGACACTTTTTGGGCCCACCCTCATAATATTAAGTGTTTAACATAAAGAAGTCTCGACATAGCAAGAGTGATTTAGATATTGTCCTCGTACTTAAGGATGCACAAATGTATTTCTCCGAAGTACCAACCTAGCCACATAGAGGAGGATGATCAAAAGGAGCTCCAGTCCCTACATTGTAATATCATATAGGCATAGAGTATGCATTAATATGTTTTAATGTACTAAGTAAACGGGGTGCAATGCAATAAGACATAAGCCAATATGTTCAAAATGCATTATTATAAGTAATGGATACATAACCTCAATATGGCATGCACGATCAATACTTTTAATAAAATATGCTTGTCAATTATTTAACTTGCATGGTATATCATACATGTGTGGTAAGAGACCTTAACCGATATAAGTAAGACCATATGAGCTACAACTGCAAATCCCAATTATTACCCCTCATGGGTAAAGAGGTGGTCTACTTGCCAAGGTAAACCATACTTTACCTTACGGGAATATGGTCCATTTCGTATAAAGTAACCCTCCTTATGAAAACATGACTCATGTCAGAAAGGATTTCATGATTAAGTGCACTATATGGATCTACTAGAATAACAAGGGTAAAGTATAATCCTATGTTGGGACATAGTTTGAAGAAAGGAGTATCGACCCTTAATGATAGTCCATGCCGACATCCCATCCATGAGTGCTAAGTGTAATCCCACAAAATACTTGAAATAATTATACATTAATCATGACAAGAATTGCTTGTAGGTACATCAGTTGAGTAGCTCATAAATATGCTTGACTTCTCATAGTGAGCCTAACTTGAACATGAGAGTAATAATAACAAGACACGAACCCTTGTTTTAACATGAAATGGCTTAGACGAGGTTAAAAATCTTGAAAATAGGGCTTGACTTGATACTTGTAACATCATAGATACTTGTAACATCTTGAAAATAGGGGTTGGCTTGACTTGTAAACTATGTAATAGATCATCAATAATTTGAGAATTATTGTCATGTCATTTTATCAAACACATGGTGGGTTCATGATACTTGTTCAAAATCATACAATTTGAGTGTAAAACAAAATGAGTAAACTTAATGCAAATCAACCCAACAATATGATCGTAAAACCCTCATGTAAGGTACCTTGTAATCCATCATAAAAGATCATAGTTGTTCATGGTTTCATAGCTCAAAACATGCATAGTCTCAATAGATATAATCAATTCATGGAATAAGCTTGACATAGACATTTATGCATAATCAATTAATACTTGGGTAATGCTGATAATATATAATAAGAGATACCTATGGGTAATATAACTTGAAAATATGCAATTTTCATAAAAAGGAAGGATGGGCTCCATGGGTGAAATGACACATGGATGAAGATCCAAATACCTTAATCCTTGAAATCCTTGAGGTGAACTTGAAGTAGACTTAGAGCTTGAAATGAGTCCTTGACTTTCAAAATTGAGCTGAAAATCATTAGATTTGAATGAGAGAATTAATAGAGTCTTAGAGGGGTTTGAGAGAGGGTTTTATGAGTTATACAGTCAAAAGATTCCGAAGTATGGGTGATTTCACGTTTAAGTAGGCATGGGGCTATAACCCTAATGCCCTTGGCCAACATAGAAAAAATCAAGGAAAATGTTACATTATTCCACGCTGCTAGAATGACGTAGACCACACACGAAGCAACATCTACACTAGTCTATGCCTCTGGTGAGTCTCAGCCAGGGCACAGACACACACTGGATTACGAAAAATTAGCAAAATTATTTTTTGGTATAAGTCTTCTTAAATTCGGGATAGACCCATCTCCTACTCAATTTTTCCCCCTAATGGAGAATATGAAGTCAAAATTTTGAAATCACATACGAATTTTAGATATATGGAAATTATGATTATGGGCCATTCCGAAGCACATGTGGGGCATTTCAGTTGCTAGGCCCAAATCTAGTTCAGCATGTAATGGATAAACTGAGACTTATAAGAGACCAATTACAAATAGCCTAGAGTCAGCATATGTCTTATACAGATGTTTGACGACGAGCCTTAGAGATTGATGTAAAAGATTGGCTCTTCTTAGAAGTATCACCCATGAAAGGAATCATGCAATTTGGAAAGAAAGAAAACCTCTATCTATGGTATGTTGGATCGTATAAAATTATTCAAAAGATTTCCAAGGTCGCATATGAGTTTGTTTTTCCTTCAGAATTGGGATAGTCTATTCGATTTTTTATGTATCTATGCTACAAAAGTGCATTGGGGATCATTCGCGTGTTACTCACATTGAGGATATCTACATTGCTAAAGACTTATCTTATGATGAGGTGGCTATGGCTATTTTAGATTGACAAGTGAGAAAGCTTCGAAATAATAAAGTAGCCTCTGTGAAAGTATTATGGCGAAAAAACAATATTGAGGAAATAACTTGAGAAGCGGAAGAGAAAATGATGAGAAGCACCCTAAACTATTTACAAATTATGATGAATCTCATTTTAAAATTTGGCAGTCATCATTTTATAGTAACTTAAATTTTAAATGAGTTAGGAGTATAATTTGTATGGATTGTCCCTGGATAACTCTACAAAGCTTAGTAGTTAGATTTTTTTTGAAGTTGATTTATGGATAATAGGTATATCCTCGAAAATCACATTTTAGGAGATAGTAGTCAACCAAGGGAATGTCATGATACATTCATGGACGAATGTCTTATGGGGGGTGATTGTGAGACCCCATGTTTGTTGTCTCCATAATATATATATATATATATATATATAGGGTGCCATATTATGTGATACATATATGATTTTTGATAGAACCTAACAATAATAACTCTCTCAATAAGTGGTAATATCAAGGACATAAAGCTTTAAGTCAAAGGAATTCCCTAAATAAATATTCACGCAAAAAGAAATGGCCCGAGTGGCACCTTACCCTTTTTTAAGGTTTAAATTAGGTTAAAATTTTTCGGATGAGAATAAAGTGTATAATTTTATGATAGTGTATTTTTAAAGGTTATTTCAACAGCACAAAGGTCATATATTAAGTTTTGGAATTAAGAAAATTGCAAGAAAAAGGTTAGCCAAAGTTACTGTAAGTTTCTTTAAGAAATCCTTCTTAAATTTGGGTCAAATATATCAAGCCATATCTCCCAAAATATAAGAATTTAAATAGTCCATGATCTAGTGAGTGGGAGATCTATGAGCCTAGTTTGCATCACACAAACCTGTGTATCAAACTAACTTCAAGATAAAATGTTATGACCGTTTTACTGTGACTACCCGAGCAGAAAACCGGGTCATGGACCGGGTATGGTAAAGCCCACCTAGATGTCAGAAAATTTTAGATTTTTAAAGCTCAAAATTAATTTTTCTTTCATCCGAAATAGCTTAAAAATTGAAGATAAAGTTCTCTCAAGGTACCAAGGTGATTTGGGTAAGTCTTTTGCGTTTTTACCGTTAAAATTTGTCCCCATGCATAGAAAAGCATGTCTTCTGCTTTGCAATTGTTTCCCCTCCTATTAGCTATGTTTGGGGCTATTTTTGGACTATAAAAAAAGTGGTGTTCTTGCTAATTATTCTTGGTTTGCAACTGGTGTGTTTAGGCAATAACTTGGGGCTCTTTTACGATCATTCTTACAAAGTTTTACTAACGTTTCCTGTCGTAAATGCTATATGGAAAATATGTCGATTAATGCTCAATTATGCACTATTTATAGGTGGTTTTAAATTTTGTAGATATTCTTATTGCAAAGCTTAGGACGTAAGGAAAAACATTCATGAACAAACTTTGGGCAACAAGAAGTTCGTTGGAAAATATGTTAAAGCTAAGCTATGTCCCTCCTTTCAGCATGAAATTCGAGAAATCTCCAAAATGCCAAATGTGATATTTTACTACTCTGTTGCTAGAAAGACCTTCTATAAAAGGCATTCGGATTGCAGCTAAATTATTTTCATGATGGTATAAGTTGATATTCTACTCGTTCATTTAAACTGGATATATTTAATATCTACACCAATTTATTGATTTTCCTAGCTACCTCTCATTATGTTGAGATGTTTCTCTTTTAGTGTGGTGTCACTGAAAGTAAATGTAGATTTTGAGGGGAATGTAGTGTTCATAATTAGTCCTTTGTCCATACTGAAAAGATAATTGAAGCACTTAACAAGTAACATGTTGATTTCCATTAATCTCTAGTGTAATGCTCCTATTTAAACTACTAAGGCACTTGATTCTGTTTTAATACTTTTGTTTTACTAATTGACATGGAACCAAGTAAAAGAATTTTGTAAAGCACTTCTTTGAACATTTTCAGAGTTATGGCATCATTCTAAATGTTGAGTTAAGTTATCAAACTTAACCGAAAAACATATAAGATCCCATTAGTCATGTATATATGTTACGACAATGATTATGATGTTATAAGGATAAGTGTACCAATGAGCAAAGATTGGCTAAATTTATACTATGACCTACTATGTGAATTCAATTTTCATATTATACATGCCACGGTATGCATGGATTTCGAGCTATAATCAGAGGTATGGAACCTATTTGCCCAAATGAGTATATATACGTATATGTATATGGTACAGATAGTTATAGGTTGGCAAATATGATGTCGGTCAACTACCGGAAAGAACCACCATTGCTAGCATTTGATTGGGTATGTCATGAATTTGCATCTATATACATATATTCATGACATGTGATACTCGAGCATACCATGTATACTTGATCACTAGGAGGTTGATTGTTGGCCCGCGAGGTTACTTGAGTTTTGGTTATAGATGATATTTCTACTACCCTTTTTACTACATTATTAACAGTTTTACTTTCTGCCTTACATACAAGTACATGTTTATTAGTACTAACATCCTATTTCCTGGGGACGTTGCATTTTATTTTGTGCGTGCTAGTTTAGGTAGGGATTTTGATCGATCCCTCCACTAGGAGCCCAGTTCAGCTGTGAGTTGGTAAGATCTACCTTTTCTTGGAGCTTTCACATGATGCTGATTTTTGTTGTACAGGTAGGTATAGTCGGGGTCTTATCCCAATAGTATTAGTGGTTCTCTTAGAGCTATTGTGGATATGTTATTTTGTATTGGTTCTCTTGTGCATTTTAGTCCCTTGTCATAGGATTGGTATGTATATATAGTGTATGCATGTGCCTTTGTTGTTGCAGCCTTCTCAGCTAGCTAATACTTTATCGTTTTGGTTTACCTATCTTTATGGACATGATTTGCTGTTGGCCAGGTTATGACCTAAATAGTCCAGGGTTAGTTTTTTAGAGGTTGTGCTATTCGATTTTCTTCTGGTCCCTCATTTATTTAACTAGCATGTTTAGTGGCTTACTTGGCCAATAACGGTATCCAGTGCTAGTCGTGGCTCCCCTCTTTTTAGGATGTGACATACCAAACCCTTCGTCATGGTGAAAAGTAAATTTTACTATGTGATTTGATACTTCCCCACAGTGTGACTTTCCTAACCCTTGCCTATTTTTCCAGTACAACCTCCCCTTCATCCAATTTGGTTAGTTAGACGAGAAAACATCAATCAAATCCTATTAATTAATCTATTTTACTATTCATTAGTACCTTGATCCAGTCAGTAGCAGTAGGTAAGTTCTAAGATTGGCCACTGATAAAACACATTTAGAACCAAGAGAATTATTTAATGCATGCATGTACACTTTCCAAGAATTCGAATTATCTAATTTTACTTTGTTTATTCTTCATGATTTCCAGAACCCTAGTTGTGGATTTAGCTACTCATATTCATTGTAGATATAAGATTAATGATATAGAATAGCATGATTAAGCACTTACAAGGATGAAATTAAGAACAAGAAATCCAAGCTCTTCAATGGAAAACATAAAGTATGAACTAAAATCACAAAATAATGTTTCAAGTGTTTCTAAGCAGTTTTCTAAAGGTATCTGGTCGTTCTCTTTTATTCCATACTTGTTTTCTATTGAAAAAAACCTAAAACTTATGTATAATGTTTAAGATACATATCCAAAACAAAATAGGAGAACAAGATTTGGCAAGCAATACGAGCAAGTCTACGGGTCGTATTAAGTTCTATGACCCGTATGGGGACTTCGTGGATATTATTCTTCAATTCTAGGATCAATTTCTACAAGTACTTTCTATGGTCCATATTTAAGACTTATGGTCTGTATAGGTTTTTGTCTCATGACTTTTTAGAAAATCGCATGNNNNGCAGTTAATAACAAGCTATCATAAGTAGATCATATAAGATATGTGAAGCAGCATGACTTTTTAGAAAATCGCAATCTTCTGATCCTCAGGGTAAAAGACCTCATCTATGACTCGTACTTCATTCTACGGCTCATCTGACAGTTGATAGATTCAACTTTAATAAATCCCCTTTCACTGGATCTTAATATGGACACAACTCTATGGCTCATGGAAACTTCCATGGCCCATAAAGAGTATCGCAGAATAGCAAAAACTTCAGTAACTGCACACTTAGCCTAAATTTGTGCCAAATCTTGTATCCCAGAAAAATAAACAAAAAATCATTAAATCTACTAACATCACTTTGAAAACATACAAAATTCCATTGTTTAAGCATCAAAAGTGTTGTATCTTGATATCACATTGACACTCTCAACATAAAATTATTGCTTGTCCTCAAGCGACGAACTCAATCTACATAAGCAATATAATAACACACAACCCTCAATCTAATGGAACGCATCATTCCAAAATACAACAAAGAAACCTAAACCACTCATAAATGTATAGCAGATAGCTATCAGGCAAACTAATGCTGATCAAGACATATGATAGTGCAATTATTACAAGCAAGGTAATCACAGATAAGCCATAATTATAAAATTAGTATAGAATTAACAGTGCAATGCAAGTGCCCTTATACAAAGATTCATATATCCCACTCATGATGATAATTCAATATTAAGTGCTTTGGACTTAAAAAATAACTCTCTCTCACATAAGATATTCAAATACCATGCTCAATACATATGCTTGCCCCTATACTCATGATTATGACCTTTGACTACTTGGACTAACATTACTATAGGACTTTCTTCGCTTGTAACATAGGTTTAACATTAGTATGATGTTTTGGGAACATAGTGAGTAAAGGCCCTTTTTGACACTGTGTTATTGTACACTTTTGCCCTTCCAACACTATCCTTATTATACTGAATCTCCCTTTCTCCTATTTTAAGCTTTTCTCGGTGCCTTACTCTCATTTTTAGCTCATTGCATTTTGTTTTCACATCATTTTACCTTTTTGCTCATTATTTAGGCATTAATTTATTTTTCTAGCACCCAGAGCACATTGTTATCCCTTTTTCGATGTAACACTAGCTTCCGACCCATGTTATGTGACTACCCTTTTACCAGCCACCCTCAACATAGTCTTTTTGCCTGAGTTGAGGTCCACGATATAAACCTTATAAACTAGGGCCACTTTTGGCAGCCACCCTTAACTTATGCTCAATATTCAAGGAAGGAGCTAGGCTAATTTCATGATTTTACCTTCAACAAGGCTAGGTAACTTAGGTTTTTACAAAGAAAAGGGTACATGCGAGGCTCAAACATTGGGATGAAAGGATACTTTGCACATTTGGTTGGTTATTTAGGTTAAGTAGACTAATAAGAATGATGGCCTAAGATGGTTTTCTAACAAATTAACCTACAGTGTAAGTCAAAGTAATAGGGCAAGTTTTAAATAAAAGCACAGTACAAAAATTTAGAAAAGAAGGCTCACATATACATAACACTGATTACATTATCAACATAGACTCTCATATCATGTTTTTCATCATTATCAACCTCACATATCAGAATAAGGATTGTCAAACAATCAAACATGTTTAGTTTTCATAAAGACTAACTAATAAAATTTTTGGTGGGTATCATTTTTCATACAAAAGCTAATATATGCCATAGACTTCAGTATTACATGCTACTAATACTACCTACATATCCTATACATGACAGTTCAATAGAAAGTAAATATCTTTGGAGAAAAAGAACACAGCCAAGAAAAGCCCTTGGATTCAAAATTTGGAATAGTTATAGGCCAAGGTTACTCAAACTTCATTGAGGCTTATACCTCTCCACACCCTATTGAAAAAAACTTTGCCTTGTCCTCAATGCACAAAATATAATAATAAAGCACAGGGGCAGTAAAAAAAATATACCTAGGCACCTAAGCATCAGTTTTTGGCTGAGTCTAACAACCCTCAACCTGCCTTGTGGCCTTCTCAGTAGTAGGAGTATGTTCGGAGGGTCTAGGACCCCTCACTCTCTCTACCTCATATGCTCTCCTTACCTCCTCATCGTGCATCAAGCGTACCCTGGTGAGGTCAACCTACTCCTCTCTTTCATCCCCACCTTTAGTCTCGCTGTTGCAGGTTCATCTGTGTGGGGTCTCTTTCCAAGAGAAAGGAGCGGTTTCTCCTCAGGAGAAAATAAATCTACCACCACATCGGCAGGATTAGCAAGTATGAGCACAATCGGTGCTGCTAGTGCTACTTTCATCTCGGAACAAAGATGTTGGATCTCCATTCTTATGGCCTTAAAATCTGCAGGCTATGTTGTGTTGAGGCTCTTCTGTACTTGCCTTTTGAATGCATCAATGCGGCTGTCCACTGGTATGAGTCTCTCTTGAATAACAGCCATAATATACATCTGCATACAAGCCTCGACCTCTAAGATTACTTGGCAGACCCAAGTTAAGTCTACTATAATAATTAAGTCAGCAGGGACTCAGTGTGAGCCTAACTCTACACCATGGTGTGAGTAGATGTTGTTGACAAATAAGCCATGCCAGCGGGTGCTATTGGTGTGGGCATGACCTATAGGGTAGTAGTCAGAGTCATGGGTCACCTCTCCATATCAGTCTTTATCTGTAGGGGCCCCTTAGCAGTGGGAGAAGCAGTGGTGGTAGAAGATTGAGGCTTAGGTGGTGGCACCATGTTGAACATATTAGGCATCTACATAGGAGGGCATGGTGCTCATTGAAGAGCCATCGGGTTCTATCAGCCTTTATCAGGCTGGCACCTATGATCTGTTGAACCTCGATTAAGGAGTTCAAATGATGGTGTATCTCTTTAGGGCTACCGCATGTATCTGCTATGCAATAAGGCAAGCCAATCTATCTTATAACAAGCCAAGATCCTGAAAACCAGTACTGCAAAGCCCAAAGTCAATGTATTATCTACAAGTGTGGGACAAATCCATGATCTCACTATAGTCCACCAATATTTGTGATGATGCAGAGAGAGGCCTTCATAATAGGCTCCGACGATGTAGATATCTGATCAGAGTCCTGACGTTGCTCAGCAATATGGTTGCAATCTACCAATCAAAGTGGCTTTGTGGGCCTGGTCTCTCATCAGGGCCTTATCCTAAGTCTTCCCCAATCTTCGGTCAAACTCTATTGTAGTCCTGGGGGCAGAGAACTCTGAACCAAATAGCATGCGGTAGGTTATGGCATTTAAGATATCAACATGTATGCTTCTCACCCTTGTATGTGTCAACCGGCACTGAGTAAGGGGTTTCTTCCCCTTAAGAGGAGAGATAATCATTTTGGCTGCATAAGATGCAAAGAAATCATGAACCATAAGAGAGGAGTACTTCCTCGACGGTGCTGCCAGCCACTGGAGCCTATATCTAGTGATGGAGTCCTGGAGGCCTAGGACACTACCCAACCTTGAAGTGATGATTCAGGGCTCCTCAAATATAAAATGAGCTAGTAAGTCCTGCTCACCCTTCTATACATTCTCCATTTAGATCCGCTGCATACCCTTTATGCACCACTAGCTAGATAGAGCATCTAAAGGTAAGGGTGGTGCTCGGGGTGTTGTTGAAGACTCAAACTTTGATTTCTCTCTCAAGTAAGATTCAGATACCTCTCTAAAGAAAGTTATTTAGATGTACTTGTTATGTCTCATTCACCTCCTTAATTAGAATAGGGAAGGTAAACCACGATGGCCTGAATCTGGGGCTGCTCGAGCTGTTTTGTGGTAGCTAATGTTTGTTGTTTCAGGCTGAACATCAAGCTCCTCTAAGGGTCCACTGGCCATAGAACTACCCTGATGTTCCGAAGGCTCATCTCATAAATGCCAATATTAGGCTTGTATCTCACTATTCCTTACTTTTAGGGCCATGGTACGTAAAATGCACACATTTAGCAAACACAATTAGCCCCACAAGTATAGGAATAAAAAATATGAACATATCTAAGCTAATAAATGATGAGCCTATGAGTGCTTGTTTACTATTCATAGTGTAAAATACGATCTATAAAAGGCCTTCACAGATGGCAGGTTTCAATGAATTTAGCTACTAGAGTTACATCTACGAGACAAGTTAAGGCTTGTAAAACACTCTACGGGTCATAGATTGTGTCATAGATGTGTTCCCAAACATAATTTTGTGAAG
Organism: Solanum virginianum; assembly: GCA_000787875.1. Classification (NCBI taxonomy): domain Eukaryota; kingdom Viridiplantae; phylum Streptophyta; class Magnoliopsida; order Solanales; family Solanaceae; genus Solanum; species Solanum virginianum. The sequence goes on along the minus strand of DF358872.1, from coordinate 38,375 downwards.
GCAAGGCTCGATGAGACCTATTTATGAGTTGTAGATTAAACAACAGCTCATAGTAGGTCTAGTCTGATCGAATCCTAGAAATTCCAAGTTACTGGATTTTTATATGAGGAGCGACTATGGCTTGTGAGATGTTCCATGGGCCGTATAAGACCCTCGTGGGTTGAAATTTCCAGTAATTAGATTTCTCCAAGCCTATCAAATGGGTCCCAAAATAACATGTTTGGACTATGGTTTATTAAATCAACACTGAATCATGAATATTGAGCACCCATATGAGCCCAACAACTTCCCAAACACCCTACATGCAATGAATACACACTACCCCATTGATTTCCATTTTACATATTTATATTCCAAATCAACACCGTTTCAAAATTAAATATGAAGACGCATATATGCAATCACACATCATTTTTCAAGAAATATATTCCATCCAATTCGAACAATATATGACAACATGGATTTCTGGTAATAACATTCAAACATGACACAGCTGTCACGACCCAAGCCTAGGGCCTAGACATGACACGGTGCATGGGGAACCCGAAGGAACCCCAACCAAGCCTCTTATCATATCATTACACATCCCTGGTCGTGAAAGAAGTAAAATAACAATAAAAGATACAAATAAGGATAACCGGGGCTAAGGGACATCTTTCACAGTATAAAACATCATAGAGTCAAGAGCGTCAAGGCTCAAAGTATCATCACATATCTTGTTCAACAACATCTCTAAACATAGAACTTATTAGGGACCAATACAAGCAACCGGGCTCACCCTCATAGTCAAGCTTACAATATTCAAGAAAGATAGTCTTTATACATAGCATAAGAGCAAGTCATTGTCCCTGAAGTTGAGGACACATCACTTGTTTTGTAGAGAAGTTGTACTAGCCACGTGGAAGAGGAGGAGGATTAAATGGGGCTCCGATCCCTATGTGGTGACATCATGTAGGCATAGAGTATGTATTATTACGTTTGAATATTCTATGTATGTAGGATGCAATGCAAGAAGAGATAGGCAACATAGTCAAAATACATAATAATAATCAATAGAAAGAATAATAACAATATGGCATGCATGATCAATTCTTGTAGTAAAACATGATTACATAGAACAATTTATATACTTAGGAAGATACCATTATGAGTATCCAAGGCCTACCACCTCCATGGCGAGGCGATTGAGGTACAAACCCCTCATCATAGTTGTATGGGCCTACTACTTGCTGATTGATATTCACGCTCCAATAAGAAAGCGGTCACTACCAGCAATTAACCTAACCAAAGGTTAGGATCGAATCCACAAGGAATACAGGGTTTGACTATGAGAATTTGCTATCAATCATTTCTAGTATCTGTAACTAAAATCTCTCAATGGGGGGTTTGTACTTCAAGAATGAATTAAAATAAAAACTATATTACGATGTGGAAAATACTCAATTTTTGGGATAACTTGGGAATTGTGTTCCCTATGGTTAGTTTACTCGATTAACCTAAATAACATAACTACAACCAGAGATTTGCATGTAGGATGGTAACTTAGGTTCTTTTAGCCCTCTTGTGAAGGTGAAGGTCGAATTTCACCATGATGCTTGGTCGGCAACCATGGCATGCCAATTAACTGTTACCTAGTGTCCTACTCAACCACCCCTTGGTCAGGTTTGGTTGATTAGACAAGAAAACATCAACTGAATACTGTAATCTATTTCTCTTTTCCTATTCATCAGTACCTGGATCGAGATCGTGATTGTACGCGAGTTTGGTTGATTAGATGAGAACACATCAATCGAATACTGTGATACATTTCTCTTTTCCTATTCATCACTAACTGGGTTGGGATCATGATTATAGGCTGGGTTTGGTATTGGCCACCACTAAACAACAATTATAATAAAGAGAAATAGACAATACATGCCAAAACGCAATAATAGAAATGCACTAACCTAGGTCATCTTAAGTCAAATACTCATGGTTCCCAACACCCCAAGTTGTGGGTGCTTAGCCGTTCATGGATAAGGTAAACCAACAAAAATGCAAGTAAAGAACATTATTAAGAATTTTACCCAAAGCAATGAATATTGTAGACACCACAAGTTTCAAACCAAAAGCTTGATAGATTGATAATAAGCACAAAGCAAGATTTGCAATCCCCAAAATTGGGTTTTCCAATAGAAAATGATAAACTAAGCTAAAACCCTATAAGTTTCCTTGAGATATCTTGAAAGATGATGTTTTTTGCTCTCTTCCAAATTTTCCTCAATAAAACCCTAACATAAAATAATATAGTGCTTACAAAATAACCCTAAAAATTACATAGAAAAGACAGATGGCAATTGGTACGCCTTGCAGGTATGACTCATAAGGTGACTTACGAGTCATAATTGAGGTCTCCTATCAGGTTCTTGGCATCTTTCACTCAGTTGGTACGACCCACTGGTATGAGTCGTAGCTTGGCCTATGACTCATATGGCCCTCTTATAGTTTAGGCCTTCAGTTGTTGATCCAAAGTTTAGGCTCTCTAATTCCTGCTACAAGTACACTTATATGAGTCTTAGGGAGACCTAAAACTCGTAGGGTTGACCTCAACTTAGTAGATTTCTAATTTTTGGTCTTTGTTTCTTACTACGATAGTACCCTACAACTCGTAGCTTGGGCTACGACTCGTAGGTGAACTCGTATGTCCTATGCTTCAGCAAAATCTGTAATTTTTCTCTAAAATTATGCCAACCTAACTTTTCTGTAAGAACAACCCAAAAACACATAAAAACCATAAAAAGTAGCATTAAGAACTCACAAAATCCCTTGTTTTAGGCATCAAATGTGTTGTATTTTGACAGCACATCAACACCCTCAACCTAGAATTGTTGCTTATCCTTAAGCGACAACTAATCTATGCAGAACATGAGAAATACATAGTAGCTATACCAATGACATATACATTTTTCACTCTAATCTAGGTACCCAACAATCATTTTCAAAACCAGATTGTTAAGCTACTGAGCACAATAAAAACATGATGATGAATCTAAGAGGCAAAGGGCAAGGTACTCGGACAGCGGCGTATTCGGCAGGCCAGCAAATAACCACTGTGCAGCCTTGTAGGTATTGCCGCCAACAGGATCAACTTCTACACCACCTCCTCTGGTATCGGCTTACCACTGTGCAGCCTTGTAGGTATTGTGGAAAAAGTCACCCAGGGGTATGTCATGTGGGGACAAATGCTTGTTATGGGTGTGGTGTACCAAGGCATATAGTAAGAGATTGTCCGAGGAGGCGTATAGGTGATATAGTACAATCTACCAGATTTGTTGTTGCATCTTCATCATCAGTTCCTTCAATAGGTAGGGATCAATAAGAACCTATGGGTCATTGTAGAGGTGTAAAAGGGACAGCTAGCTTTAGTGGAGTCCAGAATCGCACTTATGCTCTAGGGAGTCGGCAGGATTTGGAAGCTTCACCTGATGTGGTCACAGGTACATTTCCTTCTTTTCACATAATGTATATGCATTAATTAAGCTAAGGAGCATCAACCATCCACAATCACTGGTGTAGCCATATACTAATCAAGTAGTGCAAATGCCCTCACAGAAAAAAAAAGTCCCTCTTACTCTCTCAAGAAGCATTTAGAATTCACGGACTAAGGAAGCATTCTCATTCTCACAATTGAAATTCATGCCCAATCACTAAAACTATAGGCTTACCTCTATACTCATCTTCTGGCTTGGCGATGAAGTGAATTTTTTTGGATCACTTTAGGACTTAAAGGCTTCTAAAACAGGTTTAGGGGGCTTTGGTGTGGCATTTTAGGAAAGTAGTGACTAAAAGTTATGCTTGAACCATGCTTACCAACTTTTTTTGCTTTCATAACCTATCCTTTTTCATTAAATCCACCTTTGTTCTCCTGTTTCAAACTTTTCTCAAGTGTTTTCTTTCTATTTTGAACTGCACCTTATTTCTGAACTCAATTCTTGCTACTTTTGCTCAACTCAAGGCACTTTTCTTTTCTTTTTCTTCACTTGGTTCATGATTGGAACTCATTTTTGCTAATTCTTTCTCAACTCAAACCACTTTTCTTTTCTTTTTCTTCACTCAGCTCATGATTTTTTATTTCTGCCTTTATTTCCCAACTAACCACCTCATTGTTATTACTTTACCACAATAAAGGCCACCCTCAACTTAGGCTTTTAGCCTGAGGTGAAGTACATAATATCTATTTCCTAAACCAGGGCCACAATTATAGCCACCCTCAACTTAGGCTTTTATCCTCAATCAAGGTTCACATGTTTAATGATAGACCAGGGGCAATATCAAGGTATTTTATCAAACAAGGTTAAGCTAGTAAGGTGTCAAGAAGGAATGAGTATATAAGCAGCTAAAAAATTTGGAACAAGGGATTCACTCACTCATTTGGTAGGTCATTTAGGCTGAAAGTTCGTTCACTAAAAGAACAAAGGCCTAAGATCCTTTCCAAATCAACTACAACACCAAACCAATCTTAGATTACTAAGGCATGTTCTGAGTCCATACAAAATGCATGAATATGGCAAAATAAACTCATGACACACATGGCATTGCACCCACAATCAAGTATAGACTCACGGGTTATGCTTCAAGCCTCAACTTTCCTTTACATTATATGAACAAACATCACCAGATCATCAAAATGTATGAATGCATCAATAATCACAATCTCAAAAATTTTGACGGGTACCTAATTTTTTATGTCATTCAAAAAGCATTTAAAGACTATGTATATGCCAAAAGATAACACTTCTATGAATTTAGAAAATATGCCGATTAAATAGAAAATTAAACATCTAGTATGAAAAAGAATCACTGCAAGAAAATCTTGGGATCAAAAATAAGGGAAGTTATGGACTCGAGGCTACTCAGACGTCACCTTAATCCATAACTTCCCACACCCCACCAAAATAGAATACTTTGTCCTCAAAGTAAAGACAGTAATGAAAACCAAACATGATAACATATATATATATACATACATTAAAAATAAAAAACAAACATAAAAAAATTTAAGTAAAAACAATATCCAACATAAAAATATTTAAACAAATCCAAAAACCAACATAATAATAAGATTGTCTAACAATAGAACAAAGTATCCGTAATGATAAAATAAGAACCAGGGGCAAAATGAGTCAAACATCATGGTGTATTAAACACCGGTCTATAGCTGGTCTGCAGGGTCTTAGGGTACCATCTCCTCCTCAGCAATCTGGCTCGCAGCTATATGTGAACTACCCTCAACATGTGAATGTTGTTGCTCCCTATCTCTCTATATGGCCGCCAACAGGATCAACTTCTACACCACCTCCTCTGGTATCGGCTTCTCCACGGGGGCTATTGGGTGATCAGGTTGAGGCCTCTTCTGGCTCATCTCTGGATCACATGTCTTGAGGGGCCTCTTCCCATGAGTATGCGAGCGGTTAGCTAGGCAATCAAACACCTCATCACCCATTAGTGCTACCTCTGGGACTGCAACAGGGGCTGCTAATATCTGTAATAGGTCTGCCTTGAACTTGGCCAACTCCTCAGTCACTACGCTCATGTCAGTAAGCCTAGCACCCCTAAGTCTCCACTAGACTCTCATCTTAAAAGCATCTACTCGGGCATCTACAACTCTAACTCTCTTACCTACTAATCCATAGGTTAATGCCTTCATCTTCTCCTTCGTCATCTTAAATGCTTCTACTCGGGCATCTACAACTCTAACTCTCTTACCTACTAATCCATAGGTTAATGCCTTCATCTTCTCCTTCGAGTCCCTCACAGTTTGACTAACCGATGGTCTGACCTGTACTCCTAAAGCCTATAACCTAGACTCCACCATAGCCACCCTACGTAATACTTCCTGAAAAGCAACAACAGAGATAATAGAATGAACCTATAATGTAGATGCTGCTGGTGCTGACGTACTGAAGGATAGTGTAGACTCGATTTTAACAGCAGGTATAGGCTTTCCAACAGCTGAAGTAGTACTGATGGTAGCTGGAGGTGAACCCTGAGTCCGAGGCTCTACCGAAATGGCTCTAGAATACCTAGAGGAGCTGCTCATTGTAAAGCCACGAAGTTCTCATCAGCCTTAGTCAGGTTGGGATCCATGGTGCGTTTGGCCTCTATGTGCTGGTCCTGTTGGCGGTGAATAGAAACACCTCATGCACTGCACAAATGATGAATTAAAACAAGAATAGGAAATGGTAGTGAGATGTTCGTCTAGACGGCTGACTCGTAGATCTGCTCTGAGATAATTCGGGCCCAGTCTATCTCATAACCAGTTAGAATGCTAGCTAATAACATAGCCCACTCATAGGTAATGACATTATCCGTGAAAGTTGGCCGAATACGCCAATGGATAATGGACCACCAAAACTTGGCCCAAAAAGAGAGGTGAGCCTTTACTATAGGGTCTGCGTGGTTTGTAACCTACTTCGGCTTGAAACCCTCCTTATAAATCTGGCTAGCAATCCACTGTAGAAGCTTTATCCTAACCCCAATATCCTTCCTAATCACCGCTCTCCTCATCTTATCAATGCATCTATCATACTCTGCAATAGACTAAAGCACTTTGTAAGTGGGCTCGAACCAGACCAGTCGAATAGTCTTCTCCAATATAGGATCTCTCCTACCATGTACTGGCACCACCCGTAATGTCGGCTACTCAATTGGCTTCTTGTTCTTCGATAACCCTCGATAGAATGTAGCAAGATATGCCGCATAAAACTCAAGGACTACGTAAGGGGCATACTTGCCCATCTGTTGTGTGGTCCATCATAGCCCATACTCATCTATCTCTATATCCAAGCCTGGCACCCTATCTAGTCCTAAGTAGTTCAGTCTAGATTTCTCAAGAAATTGACGCACCGATTTGCCCTGTCCCTTGGGCTCTAACCCCTGGTCATATATCTCCTTCATCCCTGGGACACACTATCTATGGTCGGTTAGGGGCTGTGACTGGACTTTTTCCTGCTGGGTCTGGGAGGTGCTTTCAGATTTTGACTCTGACCCTCAGTGTGTGGGGGTAATCTATGGTAGGCTGCTATTAAACCCATCTTCATTACCCTGCTTTACCTCCTCTTCAGACTAGGAGGAACTACTGACTTCCATGGGAGTCTACTCTGTACGTGCTCGGGTCTGAGATATATTAGCTTCGTGGTCTATTATTACCCTTTCAACTTCTAGAGACCTCAGATCTCCCGGCAACAGAAGATTCATCAATCAACCTCTGTTGAAATGTTTGGATTGCTCATTTATCTTTTTGAGGCATTGTTTCTGCAAAGCAACCATATAACAACATGTGAGCTTCAAGATGTTTGAATAATCAATCATCTCAAAGCAAAGAGCAAGAAAGACAACCACTTAAACATAGAAAAAAATAAACTAGAAGAAAAATCTCTGATGTAGTTGCAGGTTTACAGATATGAGTATAGTGACAACTCATAGGCTGTCCGATGAGTCGTACACTGGCCTCTTATATCAAGATTTCTTACAAAAATAAAATATGAACTCAGATATGAGGGGAAGTTATGACTCATAGGGGAACCTACGAGTTGTAGTTTGGCTCATACCTATTTCTACAGATATTTTTTAGAACTCAGTCAGGATTATGAGACCCTCACTATGAGTCATAATGGGTATTACAAGATATATATGGGTCTCGTATGAGAAACATGAAAAACCCACAGTGACTGATGCTTGCTACAAGGGACCACTACAACTCATAGGGAAGCCTACGAGTCGTAGGAGGGCCTTGTATTGAAAATAGAAGACACAGTAGTGTCTAACATTTTCTCACAACAAGCTCAAACAAGACAAACAAACTTCGGGAATTGGAAACTAAAAGAGCAATACTATATATTTGACATATTGTTAGTCCCAACATGACATCGAAAAGTAAAAAAATAATTAACCCTAAGAATTGAAGTCAGTTCCTTGTTACGTCGATCAAAACCAAGGGTAATTTCATATCCAAACTCATAATTTTATCAACAAAACATTCCATTGAAATGCAAGAGCAGTTCAAACACTTTCAATCAAGTCCAACATGTTATGGCATATAAAACTTACCCATACCTCTTAAATTTTGATTTTGAAAACAATTGTCACAATGGTCAGGCACAATTAAACACTACATTCTATGGACCAATAATTTGCATATTTACAACCACCCACTCAAGGGTTTTAATCAAGGTTTGATTCAAAGCAATACAAACCAAAGGTTTTCATGTCTAGGTCTCCACATCACCACATGGGCATGAGTATTCATGGTTAAAACAAGCATACGATCATACCAAGAATGAACTCACTATAATAGTGTATTAAATTTAACCACGAAGCTTACCAATCGATAGAAGAAATTAACCAAAGTAAAGGAGACCAAAAACCACGCCAACACCCATGAAAATAGTAACCTCACCGGAATTGATTCTGGAAAATGATGTGGGTAGCCAGGATTTTAGTTGGAAAAGTGAAAGGGGAGAGAAAAATGGAGGATTTTTGTCGATATTAGGGGTTGGGAAATGAATATTGGTGGTCAAATTTTATTTTGACCCCCTTTTAAATAAAACTGGGTCAACATTTTAAACATTGCAGGTCGGGGCTATAAGACCCTAACTATGAGTCGTAGGGTATCCTACGACTCATAAGTCCTAGTCTCGTAGTAGACCCAATACCTGTGAAAATTTAAAATGCATACTTGGGCACTACGAACCCCACTTATGACTCGTAGAAGACCCTATGAATTGTAAGGTTGGCTTGTAGTGTGTGTGCCAACTTTTAATACTCATTGTTTCCCTTTACGAGGTATGACACCTACTTGTAGAGGCTGTTTCAAGTGTTATTCTCTCAAATCTTCATTTGTTCTAATTCCAACTACAAATCAAGTCTTAAAACACAACAATCTTCGAAATATTGTAGCTGCATCAATGTCTTCCAACTTAAAACAAACAAACTACATACTACCTAAAATCTCAACAACCAAACACACTTAAAATAGATAAACAATTATCAAAAATGCTTAGGTTGCCTCCCAAGAAGCACTTTGTTTAATATCGTGGCTCGACTTACTCATCCTCCATTATCAACAATTATCAAAGGTCTACACTTCACTCTTAAACTCATCTCGGTGTTTCATGGATTGGCGAATATCGAACATGATCTCTACATCATTTACCTAGAACTGAAGTTGACCCTAATCCATATCTAATAAGGCTCTCCCAGTGGCCAGAAATGGTCTTCCAAAATAATGGGCACCTTGAAATCAACCTTACAGTCAAGGATCACAAAATCCACAGGAAAGATAAATTTATCGACTTTAACAAATAAGTAAAGAAGCATTCCCTTCAGCTTTTTGATGGTTTGATCCACCATGTGCAATCACATTCTCATTGGGGTATGAGTTCTAAGACTAAGCTTTTTGAATACATTAAGAGGCATTAGATTGATGCTCGCTCCTAGGTCACACAATGCTCTTGCAAACTCAACATCACCAATAGTACAAGGGATGGTGAATGCACTGGGGTCCTCTCATTTTTAAGCAAGGAATTTGGTCATGATCGCACTACATTGTTGGAGTCCCTGTGAGAACTCTTGGCTCAAAGTGCATTTCTTTGTCACCAAATCCTTTATGTACTTTGCATACCAGGGCATCTTCTCCAAAGATTCTAGAAATGGAATATGGATAGATAGTTGCTTCAACATCGAGATAAAGTATTTTCATTTACCCTCCCCTTCCATTTTCTTAAGACTTTGAGGGAAAGGAGGAGGAGACATTAGAATTGACTTCAATTTTTTGTGCTCCCTTACCTCTTTTCTTTGCATCCGACAATCTCTGGGCCTTCTCTCCCAACCACAAATTCACCACCAAGAGCCTTTTATCATCTTCATACATAATTACTAGCATAGGGGAATCTATGGTGCTTTTACCACTCCATGTCTTGACTGCCATGCAATGCCCTTCATTTTTAGGATTTTGAATCATATTGCTTGGTAAGGTGCCCTTTTAGCATTGGTTCAATTATGAAGAAACTTGCCCAAATTATTATCCTAGTTGCTTAATTGCCACTGAATAGGACTCTATTTTTTTGTTAATAATTGAAATGTCCACTTTCATTCCCTTTAAAGTCTCATCCTGGTGGTCGGCCCTCTTCAACAACTTTTCAAACATCTCTTTGATCCTAGAGATACTTGACCCTGCATCACGGTTGTGAGGTGGCATAAGGACCATTCCTGTAAACATCTCTTCTACCCTATTTGGCATCTGATATCCTCTCTCTTTCATAGTACCCACCTTAGTTATCTTTATAAGCACCATTATGATTGTAGTTCCGAGGTATGGCCCATACCTCTTAAATTTTGA